>OMLC01035736.1:0-19042 GCA_900302585.1 Regalecus glesne
GAGGAGCGTATGTTTTTCATTTTGACCCTGCCACCATCAAGGACCCACAACACTCACACATGCATACATGCACACACAGACATACACATGTGCAGAAGTGTGTCTTCTGTCTTATCTGTAGTTTCCTCCCCACAGCTCCATACCTGTCCTGTTCAGTCATCACATGATGAAGGACTTGCCAGAAATCAAGAGTCCCAAATGTTAGTCAGACAAGTGAGGTTGCAACACCACATTAAGAAAACTTGCAAGTCATTCGCCAAAAGAGAGGGACAGACAGACCGAGACTGAGAGATAGGGGTGGTGATTATTAACAGTCGTTACAGTCAGAATAGGATCCGATGAGGTAGGTATGAGAAGTTACTCATTCATAACATCATCAGCATTCATTCTTTCACATAGTTTACAAAAATCCCGCCTATGGCCTGTGTCTGGTCTTGTGCTGTCAGGTTAAGTCACGTCATGACTGGTCTTCAGACTGAAGGAGGGGAAACTGACCGGGGGTTTCGGATGCGCAGAACTCAACTCCTTTTGTCACATGTTGCTATTCTTTGATGTGTTCTTTTTGAACGAGGACCACAAAATTCCGGACCCTTCCCAGGAGAGCCCCATCTTTGGTGACGGGAAAAGAGGGAGGAAATCTGATGGCAGAGGCCTCACTTAACAGTACAGCATTCCAACTCTCCCCAAGGCATCATTACCTAGAAACCCCCTCACTTTAATGGGGTTCTAGTAGTGGGGATAGATTGCCCAGGGGCTAAACTGTCTTCCTGTCAGCAGGATTATGAAGAGGCTGTGTAAAATGGTGCTTGTCAGGTCATTTTGGAAGTTTACTTGGACTACAACAGATTTTCTTTGTTTCTTTTTGCGTTTTGCTTTGGGCCATCTTATAAAATGCACTCGCAAGGGTTCGAGCACAGCTAAATGACACCCAGTGAGATCAAGGGTTCAGCCAAATATTAGCCAAGACTGAAGTCCTTGAGCTATTTCAGCAGTAGTTTCATTTGTCTTGTCATTGATTTGACCTCCTCTCATTTCACGAGGGTGGAATGGCTCAGGAGACAGTAAGGTCATCAGGTAATGGGAGACTAATGGTTCAATCCCCGACCCTGTGGAAAGCATGTCGGAGTTTCCTTGAGCAAGACGCTGAACCTCTAAATGCTCCCTGAGCACTGGGTGGCGGCTGCACTCACTGCTCCTGTACAACAGGATGGGTCAAATGCAAAGTACAAATTCCATCAACCTTGGTTGAGTGGCAATAAAATAATTCTTCTTCTAAACTTTGATATTCATAAATGTACCCTTACTGTTCTATAAAAAAAATCCATATTTTCCCCCTAAACACTGCAAAAGTGTGGTTGTGGGTGGAAAGGACAATACCAAAACCCACAACCCACCTCTCTAAAAAAAATCATATTTAACAACCCACATCATGTTCCTTTTATTGTTCTTAGTCTGCAGACTTCAGCAAAGCTACAAACACAAATGTCTGTGGGAACAAAAACAACTATGTGGTGTTTTTGGGACCAATGCGTGGCTGGTTCATTAAAGAGTGAATCCCTGCTGATGCACACCCGACAATACCGAGGAGAGATCTAGTTATGCAAGCCCCCCTTTAATATATGTTTAACATTACAGGGTACCGTAGCCCTCAAAGTGTTGCCTTGCGTCTTACAGCGGTTGAGTTTTCTTGGCTGACAGCCACTTGTTGTAAAAACGCTCCTGAGTGAGAGCTTGCAGAGAGGAGCCGCTCTCCCCACCACCCCTCCACATTCAGCTCCCTCTTTGTTCTGAGCCTTCTCCACAAGATGGAGCCAATTACAGAGCACCAGAGCAGCATGCTGGACTGTTCATAAAAATGCATTTATTTCACTTTAAAACATCTGGATACTGGGTGAACAAACTGTCTGGCCTCCCACAATAATTTATATTTTACATACAAGTATGGAAACGTCATCTATAAGAAGAATTCCCTCACGAATAAAAACCCTCACATTTTTTTCTTCCCGAAAAGTAAATGGATTGGTTAGGACGGAGTAAAATTGAGTGCTGTGAACACAATGCCCCAATAGAGGGTCTCTTCCAAAGACACCGTCAACGTCCGTTCAAAACATGTCTTCGACTATCTCACACCCAACTTCTTCCCTTTCTTACTACCTTAAAATACACAGCTCACGATGTACTGATAAAACCCACCCCCCATGTTTGTGCCATGACCTTTCCTAACCTTACTGCCTATCTGTCTGTCTTGTCACTGGCTGGGGCTCCTTTCCCCTCCTCTGACGGCTGTCATCAGATGACTTTTGTAGGTTTTACTGAGCCCAGTTATCCAGAATTTGAGCAGCCTGACGTTGTCCTCCTCCCCCGGCCCTGTGGCTCCCAGAAGGGCAAGCACTTTCTGTGTGTCATCCCTCCCTCGTCCGTCCACCTTGGAGAACTTGAACAGCACTTTGACTTTACTGGGAGAAGAGGAACCAAGAGGACAACAGGGATAGAATAAAATTAGAGGAAGGGCGAGTCTGCATAGTCATGCTGAATATCCTTTGATACTTGCATACTTTTATCGAAGAAAAAAACAACAGCATGATAACATTTGGCATGATCTCATAGCTAAGGCACGTTCCTTGACATCTGAACAAATGAGGAGCTCTCGGCCACAGAAAGAGGTGAATCGGTTCAACCGGATCAGAAGTTTATTCAGAAACATTTGGTCACCCTAACAGGTGATATCTTCAGTCTGAGCTGACTGCAGCATCCCCCCCCTGATAAACAGTACATCAATACCACATAACAATTAACTGCAGATTCAGTGGTAATGACCACTTGCTCATTGCCATTGAATCTGCAGTTAATTGTTATGTGGTATTGATGTACTGTTTATCAGGGGGGGATGCTGCAGTCAGCTCAAACTGAAGATGTCCCCTGTTAGGGTGACCAAAGGTTTCTGAATAAACTTCTGAGCCGGTTGAACTGATTCACCTCTTTTTGTGATTCCCTCACCTGGATTATTGAGCATGCATCAAGACACGAGGATATCTGAGGTAAACCTAGACAGTGAAAAGGTTTCTGTGTGAAGCCCAGAGGCCAAGGTCTCACTCACTTCATCCATTCCTCCTTCAGACACAGCAGACAATGTGACACGACATCAACAGACAGGTTCTCATTAGATAAGGCCACCTCAAGCTTATTCAATAATGTTGGACCTGGGGTAAGAAAAAGGGAGTCAGTAAATCGGTTAAATTTCATCATGTCTGTGACCCCCTCTGAGAGGGGACTAGTTATTATGATTTGGTTGTCTTAAATTCATTTATATTTTCTCCAAATCCATGAAAGTGACTATTTTTGCAAAGTATGCATCCTTACCCTTGTCTGTGGGCTGTGTGTTGGCACTGCTGATAGTGAACTGGTAAAGTAAAGCAATATCGTATTCGCCAACAGTTGAGTATTGAGAGCATTTCTCTGCAATGACCACGTCTACCAGCACTGAAAACTCTAGGAGGGGAAAGAAATCATAAAAATAACCACTGTTGAATGAATGCCAACACATGCATGTTTAGACCTGCAATTTGAAAAAGCCAAAGTGTTTGGGGGATTTACACAGGGAGTTTTGGCAACCACAGGCTGGGTGTAGTGACCCAATTGTACCTGAAGAGCTGACGTGGGCTGGAATGGACACAACAGGGCTGAGACCCAAGAAGTTGCATTTGTAGGCCTCCTCATACTGGATGCTGTATGGCATCGAACGCACACAGCCCACTGGGAGCAAGGCCTGGGACATGCAGAGATTCAGGTGAGTAATAGTGACTACTTAGCATATACATAAGTTGCAGTTTAAGGCTCAAAAGTATGGAAACATGTTTATTAAGTCTAATCTAAATGACACAAGCAACACCAATAAAAACTCTAAATGCTGGTACTTATCATTGTTTAGAATCAGTGATAAACAAAGATAACTGCCATGACCATAACATATAAGTGTTCTGTTAACAGATAGTGTTTCTTGTACAGACCAGAATTACTAACTATATATGAAGTAGCTCTGTAGCAAACCTTCAGCACTGTGAAAGCTGATTGGATGAGCCCTTGGTCTGCACCTCTCCATATGACCTGATTTCCCATGAGGACGTGCCATGCTAGCTGACGAAACTCTGCAGCTCCGAGGACCTGTAGTCCAATCAGACTTAACTGTGAGATTTTTCAAAGGGATCTTAAGGGATATAGAGACATGGGTGGTTGTGTGGGAGGTGATGTCCTACATACTTCATGCTCACCTGGGCTTAGGGCTTTCATTATTTTCAAAATGTCCAGCATTCATATGTCCAGAAATCAAAGTTAATTCATGGAATGATGCTCAACTGGCTTAAAGAGAATATCAAAAAGCACCACAACGTACCTGTCGCAGATGCCTTAAAGACTTGAACTTCGGACCAGGAAATCCCTCTAATTTGCCATCATTACACAGGAAGTCCCTGTCCAGCTCACTCTCTGATTGGAGCCTCTGTGGTCTGGAAACGTCCCCGTCTGCTCCCTCCCAGCAGCTCATTTCTTCCTCTTGTTCTTAGGGTAAATAAAATATGAGGGCAAAATTGCAAAAAAAATGGCTTTGGTTATTTTCTTGATCCTAGGATCAGATCTGTGTGACTCATTGGTGTGTCAGTTTCCAGTGAGATGTTAAACACACACACACACACACACACACATATTCGCCTCCTATTCTGTAACATTATGCATCTTTTGAAGGGAGCTGAATTAATCCAGATAATTTTTTAAAAAGTTAGCTGAATGGGGGATACGCATACATCTAACAACTACTTTACCCCCCAAAATGTGTGAATATTCTATGACATAAAATAGGTCTCTCATCTTTAAAATTTGACTTGATTTATCATTATATTACCAGGAATATATCATTTAGATCATTCTTGTTATTAGACTAGCATTAATCATAACCACACAAGCTTAATTACAGTCTAAGAGGAGTCAAAAATGGTTAAAAAGAGTGTGATTTCAGGAGCCCCACTGTCCTCTCAAGACAGGGGTCCATTTTAAGGTTTCACAATTAGGTAGACTTGGACTTAGATGGAGCTCGCGGAATTAAGGCCAGATGTGTTTCCCGATCCCCCATGGTGGATTTGAACCTGTAACATCTGGTTTGTCAGTTCCCGAGGCATGCGCTCTATCGCTGTTATTCTGGATTCAGGCAGTTGGGGGTTGTGGTAGAATGTGCCCATCAGGATATGACAAGCCGGGTGACCTGGGTTCAATCCGATAATGCCACATAAAAACAAACCTTTTATTCTGGATTCAGACTGATAAGTTGGATTTGGTTGTTATCCTTGCAATTCCACGAGGAGATCGGACAAAAATGTCACTCAGCCATGATACAGGAATAATACTAAATGGTAAATGGACTTGTTCTTATATAGTGCTTTTCTAGTCTAATTACCACTCAGAGCGCTTTACAATGAATCCCTCAAATTTACCAAGCAACGTGGTGGGATATGATCCCACAACGCCCGAGTCCCAGGCATGCGTTCTACCCACTGAGCCACTGCAGATACTAGTGGATCAGTGGTCAATGCTGCTGACTGTGTTGAGGCGGGTGAGGTTAAAAACCAAACTACCTTGGGATGTGCAGAATGATCGTCATGGCTTAAAACCATGTAACGTTTTTTTTCCCAGAAGAGATAAAAGATCATACATTTTTTGTTTGGGCGAATGGTTAAATTAATCACTCGGTTTTCCCCCATGGTCCTTCTTCATAATCAAACCCTGTGAGTCACTCTGTCATGGTTAGCTAAACCTTAGACTGATGTTTCAGCTCTTGTTCAGAGTACAAAACATATGACCTCTGATGACTTCATTCTGTCAGAAGGCCAAAATTTGCCGTGAAAGCAACAGACGTTACACCTATGACCAAACAACTCATGCCTTTCTCTCTATTTTCTACAAAATTATAAAATCACTGGAAAGAATCCATGTCTATATTGGGTAAGATAAACCTGTTCAACAGAGTATAGCATTGAACAGGTGGTTGAACAGCCAAATTTACAAATTTGTGGTTTTCAACAGTTCCTGATAGTCCACAGAAGTGCAGGTCCATCAATTTTTCTCTCTAACTGGAGTCCATCTTCCTTACCTGTCTGTTTCTCTATAAGCACCAGTGTGTCCTCAGTGGGGGCACCCTCCAGTAACTTCTCTGTCAGCCGACTACCACAGGCCTTCAGCAGCCTGGAAAATAGGAGCAAGCAAAGTTTACTGTATCCATAAGTATGATATTATCTGGGACTTATGAGAAAAGTTAAGAAATTGTAAGCCATGAAGGCAAAGGCAACATACCAGCTGAAGGAGGAATGCAGGCTGGCCCAGAGGTTAGGGTGCTGTGTGAGGGAGGTTAATGACCTGGCAGCATTTCCACTCCTCTGGTGGGGGAAAACTGCAGGTGAGAACACACTGTTCATCCTCACTGCTCTCTGGGGACAGACTCCCTGTTCACCATCAAATACCTGTGATAAAAGAATAGATGGAAGTCAGAAAAGGTCATCTTGAGATACATATCTAAAGTCAGCAAATGCATTTTTTAGAAATACACCTTTTTAAGCTAATCCAAATTTACAGTTCTAAAGATTGAGTCACCAGCACTGCTGTGTTGGCACCTTCCCCAGCATATACTAAAATAAACATGGATAAACCAGAGTTTAAGTTGTTATCGTTGTAGCATATGAGAGTAAAGATCATCTCCAAGCCTTCCTGGTGTATTTTTCCACTTTTAGTTGTTATGCTAAAGATACAAAATGGAATGCACTACATCATTCAACTCTGCAAAAGTCCAACTCAAAAATAGCTATTAAAACTGACAATAGCAAAATCATTAATCAATTAAATTTTATGTACAAGTTATTGTCATAAATACAACAGTGACAACAAGTATAGAAAAAGTCATTTGTTTAAATGTATTTCTTTAAGATAGTAGCTTCTTGGACAAACGTGATCAAAAGTTTTTGTGTCTATGTTTGTCTCCAACCTTGAGCGCTGTGGACTGCAGGCTCTGTATAGTAAGTCTAAGGTGACGTAGCAGAAAGGGCCATGAGTTGATGAGGTAGATCCTGTCCATGGCCACCATGACAATGCTGTACCAACGTTGGAAGCCCCTTGCCAAGCTGTCCTTGATAAAGAATGTGTGCGAGAACACAAAACCATGTTGCTCATCCCCAAAGAAGATTGGGCCTTCCCGGCCTGGACACACCTGGAGTAAAAGATTAAGGGATAGTAAAATGGAGGAGCATAGGAAAGACAAAGAGAGAATATGAAAAAAGAAAGAAATCGGTCATTTGGTACATGACTCAGCTGTAATGGTCTGGAGGACGTTTGATGCACACACACAAACATCATAATTTACCTCACAGCTGAGGCTGCGTACGCAGGCCTGGCGGACGACACTGAAAAGCTGGGGTTGTCTAGGATGCTGATGGCTCAGGAAGCGGATACCCGTTTCGTCATCAATGCTGACAAAGCCTGGGTGAGATGCAGGCAAAGACCGACATCCCTACAGTCCAAGAAACAGTCAAGATGTAGGCCAAGGGGATACGGAATAAGGGAATGATTGAAGAAAAAATATTATAAGGTAGATGTAGATATATCATGAGATGCAGACAGTTAGTGCTTCAATCCCACAGCAAGGTGTTAGAAAAAGAGCATCCGGCATTAAACCCTTATACTGGGTAAAGCTGAGCCATATGATGCACAATGGTTTGAGTGGATGCTAGACTAGAACAGCACTGTATGAAAGTGATTCCATTTACTATGAGGTTAAAGTCAAGCATAGAAAGCTGGCTGCCAATATACATTTACCTCACACATATCTCCTCTTTGAGATGCTGAGCTGTTGGCCCTCATAGTAAGTCCTTCCCCTTCCCTGTCTCCATCCCGGTCCCCAAGAACCTGGGCACCTGACTGGGGTGGAGAAGGGGATGGAGGATGAAGTGCCTCAGTGCAGAACAATGTTCGTGGGCCATGGAGTTCACAGAAGTGACACAGAGCAACCAGAGCATTCATCTGTGAGGGAGAGAGTGTAAATGACACGGGGTGGTGATGCTTTAGTTAAACGGTGACTGACCACTGAATCAGTCTTACAAAACATTCATCAGCAAGTTGCCGCCGTCCATCACATTGTCGCAACGGGGAACTAAGCAATTAAAGTACGGGTTAATTCAGCTTTTAGCAGTCAGACACCCTTACCTCTAGGACAGAACCCGACTCACCAAAGGAGCTGGTGATCAACTACCTCACAGAGGGACTCCCATTGACCCGAGAGTCCAAATTTCTCGAGACAAAAACGACAGCTTGCAAGATGGAAGACGACAAAAATAATTTTAACTGTGAACAAATTGTCCTCTTACAACTCCATGTTTGATATTCGGTTTTTTTAAGGCTTCAGATTTTGTGTATTTTTCATACTTTATTTCTCCTTCCCTGCAGCAGCTGGCTCAGTTTGGCAATAATGCGTCATGTGATGGGAAGTCACGCGCTCGTGCAGACGTGACGCATAGCGTCTGCGACGTCGCTCCCGTTTCCTGTCCGTCTGTGTTTGTGTTCTCTCTCCTCCCAATCGACTTAGTCAGTTATCTGACTAAAGAATTTGGCATTCAAAATTCATAAATACGATGTGCAATATTTAACGGTTATTTAACGTATACAAATTCTATATTCGGTTTCCTTTGTATAAGAACTACATTATCCACAAAACACCTGCGGAAACAGACGCAAGTTAAAGTACGCAATCGTGTTCGTCTGATTTTCGCCTCTCACGGGTACATTTCGTCAAGATAGCTAAGTGTTGTCTGATTGAGACATTTATAGATTTACTTGTTTTGCATGATACATTTTGTTTAATATGTCAATCAATATGACTTGAAATCACGTGTCTTAAAAAAACGTGTTTGGGGTTTGCTCAAATGATTTCACGGCAACACGCAATTCGAACAGACACTTCAGTTTCTCAGTAAAGCACGGATTTCCAGCTTTTATTCATTTCAGGTTTAGGACAAGACAAAGACGAGGGTGTATGATATGTTCCACAGAGACATAGTATGCCATAAATATAACGCAAAATTCTGATCATGTTTTTTTTCCTCTATACTTCAGGTTAATAATGGCATCAGATGTGTCTTTAGATTTACCAGAGCACCAGAAAGAGACATCTACTTGTTCGACAGACACAACCAGTCCAGATTCCAACATTAATGCTGGACAAAATAAAGAAACCTCTGACACAACAGAAGGTAAATAATATTTTATACACATACTATTATATCTGAAGCCGAATTTTGTGTCTTAAACTTCAGGTATTCAACAGACGGTTCCAAAAAGAGCATAGATTATGTGAAAAGTGACTAAAAGACAGCATTTCAGCTTGTTAATGTCTGTGCCAAGATCAAGGGATGTGAGGTTTTCTTTGGAAATGTATATAACTACCTACTTTAAGGGTCCAATTTGTAATGTGGGGTTTTCCACAATGCACCACTTTCTGTTTAAATCTGGTGTTCACCAGCTGAATTAAGAGAGATCGAGACTGAGACACTTTATTGTAATTGTAGGCATTCAAGAACATGTTTAGTAACTCTCATATAACCATCATCAATTGAGAAACAAGGTAAAAATAAGATCAATAATAAAGAAGAGATAAATTAAGGCAATTAAACAATAAAAATATAATTTTGTAACATCCTATATCTATGTCAAATAAGGCACTTGAATGTGGCAAATAAACAGTGACAATACATAGACTGAAGTTAGCAAGATTTTGCACAAGAAATTACAAATAATATCTTCAAGAAATGGTGAAACAGTTCAACTAGATGAATAGATTATTCAGAAATGTTTCATCCCTCATACAGATTGATGAAACATTTCTGAATAATCACAAAAGAGGTGAATCAGTTCAACTGGATCAGAAGTTTATTTAGAAACATTATGTCACTCACCAGGTGACCTCTTCAGTGATTTCCATACCTAGATTATTGAGCATGCATCAATTTCTGAATAATGTTCTCATCCAGTTGAACCGATTCAACATTTTGTGATTTGCTTACCTGGATTATTGAGCATGCATCAAGACATATAATGTCTTTTTTCTGTCTCTTATGCAAAAAAATGCACTTACTCATGGCAACGACCCCAGTCCCCAACAGTTATGGGAGGTTGTGGGGTGATGGAAGCTACAGCTCTGGAGAGGAAGTTGTTCTTCAGTTTGTTAGTTCGGGCTTTGATTGCCCTATAGTTCTTCGATGGTATGGGGAAAAATAGGCTAAATAAGTAAAAGTGGTTTTTTTTTATCAAGATGTTTGAAAATACGATTACAAAGTGCTTTACATACAATCTTGAAAAATAAGAGTAAATAGATAGCAAACAAAAAGAAAATAAACCATGATACATAACAAGCCAGAGTTTGCGGGTTTGAACCCATCACGGGGTATCAGGAAGGGTATCCAGCTTTAATCCCCCACACTTGCCCTTACATGGAATGGCAACCTGCACAGGGTGTTTTCCCGTCTTTCACCCAATAAGCTCTGGCATAGGCTCCACCATGGTTCTGTGACCCGATTTCAGATAAGTGGTTGTCGATGGACCAATAAGAAACCGAAAGTAACAGACTAAGCCAATAAAACAACTACAATAGGTCTCCAAAAAGGCTTGGGTTTTAGAAGATGGGTTTTAGAAGCCTCTTAAAACTGTCCAGAGATTCGACAAATCTAATGGATTGTGGTGGGGAGTTTGTTATTCCAGAGATTTGGGGCTAAAATTGCAAAGACTTGGTCCCCTTTTGTTTTGCAGTTGGAGTGGGGAATAGATAAAAAAACATGATTTGAGGATCAGAGTGGTCAGGAAGTGGAATGAGGAGATCAGGAATATGACTGGGGGCAAGGTCATGCAGTGCTTTAAAACGTTCCAAAATATCGTATTGGTTATTCTGAATTTTACTATAAGTCAGTGGGGTGAACAGGAGTAATATGGAACCTACAGCTAGTTCTAGTGAGTAATCTAGCATATATGAAAACAAGTCCATTTACCATTTAGTCATTCCTCTATGAGTGGGTTCAACAGAGATGAATAACAATTTCAGTACGTAAACAGAATGTGACAGACATAGTTTGGGTTTATAATCATTTTTCCCAGTGGAATAAGGTCCTATCTGAGATGCGGCACCTCTGTTTCCAGCAATTAGACTTTTATGGGATCAGTCATCTCAAAACCTTACAGATGTTTGTTTTGGTTATGTGCCATCTTGGTAGGAAGAACAACACTGATGACTTACTTTGATAGAATTAATTAATCATTTCTAGTTCTTGTTTTTAAGATATTCAGTGAGGAGGTGTGGTGGGATGCATTTTGGATCTGTTTAGGAGCAGCTGTGTCAGTGAGTCATCACAGCCAGTTATGTGAATAACACTTTGTAAATGGATTCCAGAGTCGAATTAGTGAATGTGGAGGGCTGCATAAGCTCTATTGGTACCCCTTGGGGAAAGTGTTTATTCATGATTTGAATTTTAGCAGTAGCTCTAAGCCCTCATAAGTTATCCGCTGAAATCCCCAAAAGATGTTTAAGTCTTAACACGTCATACCGAGGTCTGCCTGATTTGATTTGTGTCATGTTGGTTGCCCCATACCTCCAGATTCGAACCAGCATCATTTACCATAAGTACGATTATGCATCAGTATTGACTAGTTAGATATGATCCTTTTTATATTTTTGGGTTATTGCTCTTGATGTGAGGACACATAGTTATAGAGATGGTCTTGACTAGATGATACAGGTTCAAACATCACTTGGGGATGTGCCTTTGAGCAGGGCATCAAATTCCTACTAGGCTCTTGGGGCCTGCATTTTAAAAACCTTATTTTCCATGCTTATCATGTAATCAACCTGGGTGCTGCTGCACAAGTCTTATAATGGCAGAAGAAATACTTATCCTTTCTGTGTGTGCATGTGTCTGTATCTCACATACCATTGACCCTGTAAATGGTAAATGGACTGATTTTTATGTAGCACTTTTCTAGTCTAGCAGCCACTCAAAAGTTCTTTGTGTCTCACATTTACTGAGCATGGAAGATTTTCCCGACACCCCGCAGTGGGGTCGAACCCACAGCACCCGATTTGTAGGTGTGTGCTCTACCGCTGAGCCACAGCGGCCTCCTGTCAGGTTAGTACGTTTTTTGCACAGTTATGACTGTATGATCAAGGGTGTCTCGTGGTTGGGATGATTCAAAACCTTTGAAAAACTTATTTAAATAAATTAATTGAGTGCTAACCCCTCTGCTGGTTTGTCGCCAAGGCCAAGCAGCGGAGAATAGGAGATTCGCTTGGCAGGGATCTGTACTCTACTGAGTACACTCATCTGGTCAGTATTGCTGTTGACTCAGTTTGGCTCACAAGTCTCTAGTGCTGGTTTATAAAGGCTTTGGCTTCTTGGTTAAATGTTGTTCTTGATCCTGCCGCAAAAAAATTGTAAACTTGATGGCATTAGCTCTTGTTCTGGATTTCATTATCTGTCACTCTGTCATTTCCTTTGACGTATATGTCTGAGGGGAAATGGAAGTGTGGATGAGGCAAACTTCATTGTTTGAGGTTTTTTTTCTACCTGGAGTCTGTGGGAGGGCTGTGTTAGCCAAGCGGTAGAGCATGTGCCTCGGGAACTGACGAGCCAGAGGCTGAGGGTTCGATCCCACCGAGGAGTGTCAGGAAGGGCAGTCAGCCTCAATCCCTCAAGCGCCATCCAAGTCCGCAGGGACTACTTGAGACATGTAAAATAGACCTCTCTCTGTCTCCAGCTCATCTACCTTGGTTTCAACGGTACTCAGTGTTACCTCTGCTGCAGGCAAGACATTTTATAGCTCACTGAACTAAGTAATAAAAGTTAACGAAGGAGATCCATTATACATTTCATGATTAGTCTCCATGTTGTGGGGGTTGACATAGACTTAGGTGGAGCTTGAGGGATTAAGGCCATATGCCCTTTCTGATGCCCTGCAGTGGGTTTGAACCTGCAGCCTCTGGCTGTTAGTTCCCGAAGCGAGCTCTCTACCACTGAGCTACTGGAGCCTCTGTAATAAAACTGAATAAACTCTCTTTATTTATCTTAAGTGTAGGGATTTTGCCTTCTGTTTGCTCTCTGTTGGTAGTAGTATTCCTAAAAGCACTATGAGAGGGATGAGCTCTACCTGCTGGATGCCCATCTTATTTCTTCACTTCCTTTGCTTTGGTCTGACTCAACACTAGCCAGCCCCATCAGGTCTGGATTGCTTCACTTCACTATACCACCAAGTCTCCAAGGGCCCTTTGCCTTAGTCAATCTGAGTCAGACTGCAAGGTCCAGGAAGATGGTTTCATGGTGTCTTGTTGTTGCCACTTGGAGGAGATTCAAGAACTTGTGGAATTCTGTTGTTTGTCTGAAACTTGTTGCGCTGTCTGTCTAAAGCTGGTCCCATGATGGATGGTTTACGAGTTGCACCAAAACTCAAGATGGAGTCATAAAATGATGATGTCCTCAGAACAGCCAGGTTCAGCTCTGTCACTCAAAACATACCGCAAAGTTGACAAAACTCAACTGAACTTAGTCATCTTCGGGGATTTTTAGTACCCACATGGCCCAGTTAAACTTCAGAAGTTGGAAGGATGTGATGATAAATCAGTCACATCTGGGTGCTCACTGTCACAGAGGCCTACTTTTGTCAGAATCTGTTGTCCATCCATCCATCGTCAACTGCTCATCTGAATTTGGATCACAGGAGCCATGCTGGAGCCTATCCGAGCACTTATCAGGCAAGGAGGGGGAACCTAGACATGTCACCATCCCATCAGAGGGCTTGAACAGTTAGGGGTTCAGTGTATTGCTCAAGGACATGCTCTCTGCAGGGATTGGGGCTCAAACCACTGGTTTAGTTTTAGTATAGATTTGGTTGCTCTACGTTTTTCAGGATGTTAGGTGTTGAATCTACATCTGGAGGTCACCACTTTACTTTAGAGCTCTTCCTTTTCATTCTATTTCCTCCCTTCATGTGGCTTCCCTTCTCATTCTTGTGTTAGTGACGGAGACCACTGGGCAGAAAGAGGAGGGAGGAGACGTGTGCCCCTTTTTCCTGATGGGAAAGTGCCGTTTTGGCACCAGATGTCGACTGTCGCACAGGTCTGTATCCCTCACCCTGATCGATGACCTGAGCTGCAGGGTAGCAAATGGCTGCTTTTGATTCATTTACATTCTGCACATAGATGTTTCCCTTCTGAAAAATAGCAGCACTGAACTCTTTATTTTATTTTAACATTTTTATTCTAAATTTTATCCCTTTTTTCCCACCCAAATTCCCCGAGATCCCTTTGACTGGATCTGTCACTTTGATGCCCCTCGAGTGTCGACAGGAAGGAGGAAGCTGTAGTATGCGTCTCCTCCAAGTCACATGATGACTAGCCCTCGCTATTTCACACATCACGATCTCACGGGGAAAGCGCAGTGCTTGGCCGTCAGAGGAGAACGAAGCAGAGTACTTTCCCTCAACCGAGAGTGCCCAGACGACCCAGAGGGGGACACCTGCAAAAATAGAATCATTTTTATCCAATCTAACCCTTATCCCCATTTGAGGCTTAGCAAATTATGCCCCACTAACTATTGACCCTTAGCTGTGGTTGGAGCAGCCGGGATTTGAACATCCAACTGCATGACGCCGGGATGCACCGAACATGGGTGCCTTAACCCCCTACACCATCGGAGACCCTTTGACTGAACTCTTAAATCATGGCCTCCAGCGCCTTACAAAGTTCTGCCTTGTTTCAGAGGAATTTGGACTTTGCTTTGTAGTTTTAACTGATTATCTCATCCGTCCACTGGTTCAGTAGCAGAGGAATTTGAAGAGTATGTCTTAGCTTAGGGGTGGCATAGCTCAGTGGGTAGAGCGTTTTTCTGGCAATCGGAAGGTTGCAGGATCGATCCCCGGTTCTGCATACAGTATGTTGAGGTGTCCTTGACCAAGACACTTAACCCTTAACTGCTCTCCGAGCGCCAGATGTTGGCAGTTCACTGCTCCTATACAATAGGTTGGGTCAAAAATGCAGAGAAATCCAAATTTCCCCTTGCGGGACTGATAAGGGAATCATTATTATTATTATTAGCTGGGGCTAGTCCTCTCTAAATAGTTGTGTGGGGGAATCATAAATGTCAGTCCATTGGAATTTAGATCAATAAGATTCTTACTCATTCTTGTAGTAATTTTCTTATTTGCCAAAGCATATCATTTGATACCTCCTTCCCAGATATTCCTCTTGACTTCATTTTCTTTGGATTTCCTCTCTTGGAGTCTTTCCTCAATATTCATTCCTCCTTTATTTATTTTTTTGCTCTCATTGCGCTCTCTCCTTTCTCAGCATCCCCTTATCAGGTGACTCGGGATCTGTTTTACCCGATGAAGACAGCAGAAAGGATGAAGAAGAGGAGAGAAAACATAAGAAGAAAGGCAAAGTAAACAAAGAATCAAACCCAAAGGACACCACAGAAAAGAGTAAGACAGTGTTGAGTGTGTCTCCTGTATTGGCGATGACATAAACACCAAATATGTCTCCTTCTCTATATCTCAAGTGATGTATTTCTCTCTCACCTTCTCGCCGTCTCTCTGTCCCAGAGTCAAATAAAAAGCCTCGTATGCGTACGGCAGATGATGTCATCTCCCGGGTCCTGTGGGATCTGTCGTTGGAGGCGTCTGAATTTGTGGTGGGTTATGTGGACCGCTTCCTGGGAGTGGTGGAGCGACCCTTCATAGAGTTCAGCTGGGACACCAGTCCATGCGACTGTGACTATTCTGCTGAGCTGGCCCTGCCTAGACACAGGATCCAGTACTTCACCTACAGAGGGCACCGTGTCTGGGACCGCAACAGCAGGACTGATCTGGTGTTTGGCTCCACCGGTCAATCTCTGGCTCCCCCATTTGGTGGGGAGGAGGATGAAGGCAAAGAGCAGATGGATCTCTTCCTACCTTTATATACACACGCACGCACACACACGCACACACAGATATATCTCACCCAAATTGAGAATAAAGGACTGCACATTTCGTAGAACTTGCTTTGAGTAGTGTAATATGGTGTATTCACAGGGATACGGACACAAGACAAAGCTCTACAAGACTCGCTAAATCAACATCCACTTGGAAAAACAGAAGATGAGCTACTTGCAGTCAGACAGCATACAGAACGGCAAAGAGAGGAGTTGAACTACCCCAAGAAGACAGATTTGGAAGGGAGGCTGACACAGATGAATGTTCACACTCCACCACCACAGTCGAGATCACCGCATCCGAATGAATCAGGAAGTTTCCCCACACCACAACAGGAAGAGAGAGAAGAACCACACTCAGCTGCAGACGAAGCTGTAAACAGGTCTAAACCTCATGTAGCATCCCCAACACTTAACTAGAAGATGACTACTACTGATGTCAAGAATCTATACTTGTGCAGTGGGCTGTACAAATAAGATTGACTTGATTTACAGCTAATGTGATTATCTTAATTTGAATCTCCAAAAGTTACTGCCACTTACTTCAACAGTTATTAGTTATTATTGTTAGTTATTAACTTGTAGGATAAATGGAGAAAGAAACTGAGTTTTAATTTCAAGCAGTTTCACTGTTCACATTGTTTTGAGTTTAATAAGACTAGGTCAAAACCTATAGGGGTGGCATAGCTCAGTGGGTGGAGCGGTCATCTGGTGATTGGAAGGTTGCCAGTTTGATCCCGGTATTTGCAGAGAAACCTTTGAACAGTTGCTCTAGAACACTTCAACACAATTTCTGAAAGAATCTGGTATAGAACCACGGATCTCCACCACTACATAGCCACCCTACCTCCTGAACTATGCCATCCCTATGTATGCATGTTTGCTGATGTACAAACGTGTCAAGAGCACCGAGAAGTTCTTCATGATGCAACGCAGTTCAGTGAGCATTTCACCCTTTGTGGGTGCTTTGAGAAGGCCCCAGTTTCTTTTTGCCTTATTTGTGCAGTTTTAGCAGCTGCAGAAGCTGTGTAGTCCTTCTATACATTTGCCAATGAGTGTTTTATCATTGTGATTGTTCAGGGGGGGGGTGAACTGTGTGTTCTCCCTCATGCCTTCCAGCGCTCGGTTGATCAGTGGCATAGCTTCATTGCTGTTGTTGGTCACCTGATCCACCAGTCCAGCCATGACGATCATGATCACTCAGTCTCTCTAAACACTATCGCGATAACATGGTCGCCCAGTCAGGCAGGGACATTTTTGTTTGCAGGGCTGAATAAGTTTTTTTAAGTTAGAAGGTTGAGGCTGTCAGTTGAACTGCTTCCTACTCTTTGCCTGTGTTTTCCTGTTTTTGCTTTAGAGCGCAGAATATAACAAATCAGACTAGTCCACCCCCAGCAGAGAGAAGGATGGCAGAAGAAGAAGGGGAGCAGGATATTTGGGAAGCTTGGCAGGATTCAGAAAAGGTATGGATATCTCATTCCCCCCCAAATTTGGGTTTTTTTCTAAATCGTCACAGTGCTACTGAGGGGCATGTTCAAAATGGTGATGCCCCCTATGTGCCTCCTATTAAAACAAAACACAGAATATCTTCAAACCTCACGATGACCAGCGCCTGTCAGCACCTCTGGAGCAGAGAGAGAAGAAGGGTAGTGGTCGCCCCCAAAAACGATCTCCCACCCACTTCATCACCTTTAAGGCCAACACGCCTGGCATCCTCTCTGGTTTCCAGCAGTTGCAGGAGGAACTCATCTCCCTCCTGCCCTCCTCAGCCCCTCACTTTAAGCCCGCCTCAACCCTCCATATCACTCTGTGTCTCCTGGTATTGTCTGGTCCGGCAGAGGTGGCCGCCGCCGGAGAGATCCTCCGACGCTTTGCCCACTTGGACCGCAACCCCCCAGTGGTGTTGTCCTTCCCCGTGAAACTGAAACATTTCGCTGGGAAGGTGCTGTACCTGAGCCCCCAGCCCGGCCTGGCACTCCAGCACCTTAACAGTGGCCTGCAGGAAGCCTACAGGAAAGAAGGCTGGCTCCACAGGGATTCCTTCAACCCGCGGTACCACCTCACACTGGCCCAAGTCAAGGATCACGGTGGAGAGAGGGTCTTTGATGGGATGGGGCCCTTGAAGGTGGGGAAGGGGTTAAATTTTGGGCGTTTGCCTGTAAACACCTTGCACTTATGTGCCATGGGTATGTCCAGGACAGGTGATTTTTATGAGACATTATGTACAGTAACTCTGCGATGATGCATCTCTCTCTCTCTTTCTCTCTCTCTGCACCTTTTAGTACATGCTTTTGTCTTGGCAGGGCACCTTTTTACATTTGACAATTGATTTGCACGGTGTTTAAGATCTGATTTTAGCACATTTTTTTACATTTGATTTTAAACGCTATCGTCTCAGAAAAGCTACATGCTGTAGACTTTTAAATTATTTATACATTGCAAACACACTGGGAAGTTAGACAGAGAGGGTACAGACCTGGAATAATTCTTGTGACCTAATCATTGATGTTGAATCTGCATAAGGATTCTATGTCTAATTAGCTGTATTTAGCAGCAAAGGATTTGGTAGTTCTTTCATATGAATATTATATGACTCCCGTGCCACAGTGAAAATGAATTTGTACGCTTTCAGGATGAATTATGACTGCCAAATTGCTAAGGCCATTAAATATTGAACTGGGTTATCTTAAATCCTTGGAGTGGTGATTTCTCTCAGTTATGGGTTTGAGGGATGACCTGGATGTGGTGCTGCTGCTGGACTCTGTGGTCCGAAACTCTGAGACATGGAGGCTGGGTGAACGCTCTCCGAGTAACTCTTGCTTACATAATATGATTTCCCATCTCTTTTCATCTCCACCCTTTTCCCTCCCAGATGCACGTACATGCACACACTATACATGTGTATGAGTCAGTGAGTGTGCTCTCCAGCTCGCTCATGTTTGCTCCCTCTTTACCTCCCATCCCCCACTCCCTTTCAGTGACATAGAAAAACTAACGCCCCCTCCCCC
>OMLC01035737.1:0-19674 GCA_900302585.1 Regalecus glesne
GTGCACGCATGCAGTGGGGGTAGGGGCTTGTGTGGATCTTGCGAGTGATGTAACCATTGGGTCCGCACTGCTCTGTGTTAGCGTAGACGTAAACGCTTCCAGATGTTTCTGCTCCACAGCGAAAGCTGGCACCCCATCCCCCTATGTTCTCTCCCTTGTGCTCCTCCTCCTCTTCTTCCTCCTCTCTCTCATCTACCCTGTCTCTCTCCTCATCAGCCTGGTGGTCTCTCAGACAGGAAACGCATTCCACCGTGTCTGCTCATTGGTCGAGTTGTGTTTACTTTATATTTCCCTCTGCATTACCTCTGCCAAGGAGGTGATGGTCTCACCCTCATTTGTCTTTTTATCTGTCTTTCCATAATTATTCTCAAAAGTAATGTGTTGATTCGCCTGGAATTTCAGAGAGTAGGCGGGCCTCATTCAGAAAAAAAAGATTTTGTTGGTCAAATTTAGTTACTTTTTAAGGTATTTAAGTTTTAAACTTCTGACTTTAAATATCTAAATATAAAACTGTTTTGATGAAACATTTCCTAGTGAGAATGAGCTGTCTTGGGGGAACTGTTAAGCTTTGATGGAGGTTTTTGGTGTCCAGATCTCAGCTGTCTTCCTTGTGTGATGTTTTCGGTTTGTCCCAGGATTTCCCTCTCTATGTGCACTGTCCTTCTAAATAAAACCACGTTCTGTGTGTCCTGTTGCCGCTAGGAGAAGGAGAAGAAATATATGTTGCCCCTGGATAATCTGAGGCTGAGAGATGTGGAGAAAGGCTTTATGTCCACAAAACACATCTTCGCCATCTTCAACACTGAACAGAGGTCAGGGTTGTTAGTTTGGTTGTTTTCTTTTTTTGGGGGGGGGTTGTTACAAGGTTGACCTGCTTGACATTTATTTGTTGATCCCAGAAATAATTTATTTTGGTACTCACACAAGCACACATCCCCTTTATTGTGAGTGAACATACGTTTGTGCTCTTGACTTATCTTTCCACACAGGAATGTGTACAAGGACCTACGTCAGATTGAGCTGGCCTGTGATTCTCTGGAAGACGTGGACAGCTGGAAGGCCTCCTTTCTCAGGGCAGGGGTTTATCCTGAGAAAGACCAGGTAAAATATCATCTGGTCCCACAGCCTTTGCCCTCCCCGCTCTCTGTTGATAATTAGCTACACAAGTTTTTATTCCTTTTTGCACCTCAGCAATTTTACAGATATTGTTGTTAGAATGATTCAGTCAGGACAAAGATCTGCTCGTTAAATGTGAGGCATACATTGTAAAGCAATTTGAGTGTTCACTAGAAAATCACTACAGATAGTCGTCGACTTTGAACCAGGTTAGGTTCTGATCGACTGGTCATAAGTCAAATTTGGACACGTCAGATAGGTAGTTTAATTACTCATTTTATAACGTGTGCAACGTACGCTTATCATGTTCTTAAATGCACGGGGATTTTCAGAATGGTAAATTAGGAAAGGTCAAGTTTAAAACCTTGCGATGTCCTCACTAAGTTACAAACTTGATCAGTCCTTAAACTCTATAACCTCCTGCATGTTTTTTTTTCTTCTTTATGTGTGCACATACATTCAGTTATCCTTTTCCAAAACAGTCCAGTTTCATCCATGTTGAATATTTATTGGTTGATAGCCTTCTTTGAGTAAATCATCCAAACTCTCGACAAACTGTCGGGCTCCTAATTCATCAGCACTGGCTGTACTCTCATGTAACTTTAGATCACATGAGATTGCTTTCACTTTTTTGCCACTTTCATATTTTTTTTCCTTATATCACCTTAATTTTAAGTTGAAATCAATAGTCTTCCTTTCCTTCTCGGTGGGTTTATACATAAGTGAGGACATTTTCTTTGCTGGATATTGGGGTTCACAGTAAAATTACAAATATGTAAACTACATGAAAATCTGCATAACAGTGAAGCTAGTGGGAAACGGGAATATGTGAGCAGATGTGGGCTGACACTGCCGATGAGGAGAATCACTATCAACTGGCCTCAACAGTACTGCCAGGCATATGGTTGTAAGTTGGATAGGTCATAAGTTGAAGACTATCTGTATATAAAAATGAATCAATTTACCTTAAACCTTATTTAACTTGCTGAGCTTTACTTTAAATACATATTTTAGATGGCTGAAGGTTCATAACATGAATCAAAAGTCATGATGGTTTTCCGGTTAAAGAGACTAAAACAAGAAAATAAGATGAATTTCTCATGTACTTTATGCCGTTATTTTTTCACCAATGTATATTTCCATTCACAGGCAGATAGCGAGGAGGCCACCCCTACGGATACATTCTCCATGGACCCTCAACTGGAGCGGCAGGTGGAGACCATCCGCAACTTGGTGGACTCATATATTGGCATTATCAACAAGTCAATCAGAGACCTAATGCCCAAAACCATCATGCACCTCATGATCAATAGTGTGAGTATCATAACCAACAAACGGTATGGTCCACCCATTAATGGACAAGTGTAGGGTTCTTGGAGGATGATATTAGTTTGCTGTGTGTCTCTAGCCCACTGATGCAACAAGTATGTTGTTACTATCAGTTCACTCCATTTGACCCCTGCCCATTCCTAATGTCTTTCCCAGGCAAAGGACTTCATCCACTCGGAGTTGCTGGCCTACCTCTACTCCTCTGGGGACCAGAACAGCCTGATGGAAGAGTCGGCTGACCAGGCCCAGCGCAGAGACGAGATGTTGCGGATGTACCATGCCCTCAAGGAGGCCCTGCACATCATTGGTGACATCAGCACCACTACCATCTCCACCCCTATGCCCCCACCCGTCAATGACACTTGGATGCAGGAGGCCAGGTGAGAGTTGGAGGAGAATGAAGGATAAACATGCGCTGAGGCTAGTTGTGGGGTTGATGCCCATATGCAGATGGGCTCAAAATGGGTCCATTTATCATTTGATACCCTTACAGCCCATTGAAATAATGCTTCACTACTCCTGAAGGAATGTCAGTGTCAGAAAGCTTGGTCTCAGTCACAGCTCATGGGTCTTCCAACAGGATGAAATGTCCGTTTTACGTGTCGGTTAGTCTCTATATTGTGGGAGTGGATGTGGACTTCGATGGTGCATGGAAGATTAAGCCCGGAAGTCCTTCCTGATGCCCTGTTGCGGGTTCGAACCCACTTCCTCTGGCCCGTCAGCTCCCAAAGCATGTGCTCTACCACTGAGCTACAGCAGCCCCCTATTGACCGTGGTCCTCCAACAGCATAATGACCCGAAACATACAGCTAAAAGCACTCAAGAATGGATAAAAACAAAATGTTGTATTTTCTGAAGCGGCGTTCTCCGAGTCCTGATCTGAATCTTATCGAAAAGCTATGGTAAGAGCGGAAACTTGCAATCTTGAGAACACACCATACATCCAACCTGAGACAGCTGCAGCAGTTTGCTAATGCAGAATAAGCCAAAATACCTGTTAACAAGTGTAGACGTCTCATTGAGGTCTATAGAACATGTTTGAGTGCCATGATTACTTCCAAAGGCTGTGCAGCCAAATATTAGGTCAAGGGTCCCATCATATTTGTTTGTGCCATTTTCATTTGTCATATTATTTACAATGTATGTTGAATAAAACATCAAAAGCGAAGTCTGATTTCTATGAAATATGGAAAAACAATTGTGGATGCCAATTGTTTTTGTCAATTTCAAGTTAAGAGAAAATTTTAGATTATTTGTTTATGTGGAGAGATACCAACAAATTTCACACATCTGTAGGTGAAACACTATCTTTACCTCAGATGTGAAAACACCAAGTTTCTGTTTTGAGCTATTAGATTCTTTGTGGCAGGACTATCTATCTGCATGTTGAAACGTGGTCAAATGCCATATCTTAAGATTTATGTAAATAATTTTTGCTTGTGGTGACTATTCATATTTCAAATATGACACTTAATCAATTTCAGGTTATGCTTAACATATGTACAACCATGACAACAAGCAGTATGTACTTGCAGTATGTACTTGTACTTTTATTTTAAGGTAGGAAGTTTGTACCTGCATTCTTCACAAGGCATAGAAATGTACCTTTCAAGAGTGGAGAAATGTAATGTGTGGCATTTGTTTTGTTGTCTGTCTTTTAGTTGTAGTGGCCTCAAACCCACAGGTAAATTAGGCCCGGATGCAAAACTGTCAATGCATAATTATTGTAGCTGAAACACATTATAGTCCATTCACCATAATACATACTTACTCGGCCTATAGAAAGTTTACATTTTACAAGGATAATAATAAACTATCCCTTTTCATTAGCTTACCATCTAAAATTAAAATGTATTGATATAAATTTCTCTGCCCTTAAATACACATAATTGGCAAACATCAAAGTGAACATCAAAATTTCTGAAAATAGGCTTCTATCATTTATTGCAATGCAATTTTTGAAGTTGAATATTTTACCAATGCAAGTGAGCCAGTATTCTATATGGATATCTGAATGAGAGCTTTTGTTTAAATTCAACACTTTGTGTGTCTGAAACAGAAGTTTCTCCTAGGATCATAATCATCCCTACACCTCATATGTATAGAAGAGTTTTAAAGGATACAGGAGAATTCAGTTAATCATCATACGCTGATTATAGTCTGTCTTTGATAGTCTCCTTTTCCTTCTTTCAGCCCAACTCCTCAGCGCAGGCCAGCCGCAGCAGCCCCTCCCCCCAGCCGTCCGCCAGCAGTTCGAGGCCCAACGCCAGGACCTCCCCTCAACCCCACCCCAGCCTTTGCGGCTCCGCTCAACCCCTCTCCTGCGTTTGGTGCGCCCCCTATTCCCTCTCGCCCAGGCCTTCCCGTCAACAACGCCTTTAACAGCAGCCTGGACCCCTTCAGCGCCCCCCCACAGATCCCTTCCCGGCCAATACGCATTCCCCCTGGTGTGCCCAGGTAAGACAAGCCCCCCCTACCACCACCACTACCATCCAGTTCACCCCTCTTCAGTGGAAAGCAGGTCATCTTATGAACAACAAAACCTTTTTTGCTTCATTTGGGTTTTTTCTTCTTTTTTTCCCCCAACATATCTTTACTGTTTTCATCAAAATCACATCACTGTCTTTCAGTCACAAGCACTCAATCATGTTTCATTTTCACCATTTATCACCTCCCCCCTCTCATTCTCACATTCTCTCCTCAAGCAGATTTCCGTCTAGATGTTACTTGTTTCTAACATACCCCTCAACCCTCACTCTCTATGCCTAATCTTTCATCTTATGGGATCGATCTGGTTCTCTTCTGTCTCTCTCCGTGAGCATGTCTCACTCCTTTTTCTCCATCTTCTCTCTCACTTTGCAGCCGAAGACCCCCGGGTGCTCCTCCTCACCGGCCCACCATTATCCGCCCTGCTGAGCCCTCTCTGCTAGACTAGACCTGTGTCCAGGCCCAGCTATGTGTTGTCTGTATGTGTGATTGTGCACGCATGGGCCAGCAGGGGTAGGGGGGGGTGAGTCTAGAGGGGATGGGCCTAATGTTATCTGTGCACAGTGGTATATATCATCCAGCTTAGTAAAATAAAAGTCTATCTGAGCTATGTCAATAAGCTGCTAATAGCATCCTTTGCCTCCAACCGAGAAGCCCACATGCAAAAGAGAGGAAATATTAACCACTTGAGTATCGCACTGAGGAGAGATTGGGACATGGTGGCCATGGAGTCATTAACATACAGGATCCAGCTGATCTCTGTGGGGTGTACTTGTCTTTGACCAGCAGGAGGCGATGCACCAGATGGCTCTGCAAACCTATTCAAGTTAAAACAAACCTCATACATTCTCAGCCTGTCTCTGGAGAGCTGTTTTTTTCTTTTTTTTAAAAAAAATTGTAATAACTGACTTGCTAATTTCCGCCACAATGCCCAGCAGTGGCTTATAAAAGAACTTAATGACTCACAGGCGGGCTTTTCTCTCCTCTCTCCCCCTACCTTTTCTAGACTGGCCCTATAGACCATCACTAGACCCCTTTGTAAGATACAAGCTGATCCTTAAGGTTTCATTTTCTTGGGTCTCTATTTTCTAACTGATTTCATACTGAAAAACAATAGGTTGATATTATTGTTGTTATTTTGGTGGTGTTGACTGCTTCCCCCCTCCCGCTTGTATTGTTACACTCAAGTGATGCTGTCCTTTTTAATGACTCTCAAGTATAGGTTTAAAAAAATCTTAATCGCAGCAGAGAGGCTTAAAAACACAATTGAGCTGCAAGGGGTTGCATCAAATCAAGAAACTAGCTTCAACCTTGTCTGTGAATCTCCTGTCACGTTGACAAGACATCAGGCAGATCAACCACTTTAATCCAAGCACTTGTAACCTTCTAGCCTTAAAACAAGCCACTCATAGCAGTGGGATTTGTAGTTAATCACAAAAATACTATGCACAAGCATCATCAAGCTGGAGAGAGAAGGCCATTGTGGCATCAGTGGGATACCTTCTTGCCATTAATTCTTCATTGTAGGAGGCTAGAACATTCATCCCTTCAGTTCCAGCCGAATATCTTCTTTGGTAACAGTTTTAATTGACCTGCATAGGACAGAGTAGCGACTACGGCCCCCTCTCAGAGGACCAAACAGATGTGAAGTGTTGAGGTGTGTTGGCGAGGAGGAGGAGGTCGTACCGTTAGAAACAAGTAAGGCGTAACATAGAGGGTCGGCACATCCCTCTTGGCTTAACCAACAAGGAGATTTTTGGTTGCATTAAGTTAACCTGCAATCCACAGAATATTGTTTTGTGTTGCCAACAGGAGACGAGTGAGCTGACACCTCATTTTACTCCAGGGCCATGGGTAGAAATGAGAGATTGAAAAAGCCCCAGATAATACACACCCCAGCGTTTTTAAATGGAAATGTAGTCATCACGCTATTGGGAGCACCAACACAGTCACTATGCACAGCAGTCTGAAGATGCAGAGATGAAATGAAAAAGAATCAGGATGGTCATATGCCCATGTGTCTTCTGTAGCCCAGGTCGTTTCTTCTCATGTTTTTATTGTAATTATCCTGTTGTGTCAGTCCTTTCTTACATATCCTTCCTCCCTAATTCGAGCAGGACACTGATGGTCTCTGGCTGGTTGGTAGTGAGGCTGTACTAAAGGTTCAGCTGTCTGTTATATATTGAGAAGGGTACCTTGGGTTGAAAAGTATCTCCACAGATGTGATAATTTGCTCATGATTTTCTTTTGCTTTCTCTGTTAGGGTATGTGATGCTCTTTTAATTCTTTCTTGGAAGTGGCACAGTAGAGGGATAAAGGGGCCAGAAGGGCGAGTGACAATGAACTATTCTCTTGTTTGTTTGTTGTTGTTGTTTTTTTCTTTCTCTCTCTCTCTCTCTCCTTTTTTTTATTTGAATAGTTGTAGTGGTGAGCAGGTTTGTGGGGAAATGGAACTCTGCTGTGTTGAATGAATACACATCCTGTCTGGGGAGGCTGTCTTGATGGAGTTCTGTGCTCATTGGAGGACAGACACCCGATCAAGAGTCGGGTAATTCGATGAGTCAAATTTTAGCAGAAAGGAGACTCTCTCTCTCTCTCTCTCTCTCTCTCTCTCTCTCTCTCTCTCCCCAAACCACAGCCTCTCAAGGCAGAATGTGCCTTTTCCTTCCCTGCATTTCTGAACAGGTCATAGTGACAATGCCTGAGGGAGTCGATAAGGTTAAATCTCATGTCAACACTGCAAACCCTGCACAATAGATTCCAAGGCCATTCCATTCCGTTACAGAGATATTGTACATTCACTGACAGAGTCACTCGGTTTCTGATTGGCTGCCATTATTGGAATTTCCCTCCTGTCATCAGGCATCTGTCACTCTGGCCTGTCACCTGTCAGCCTCGACTGTCGTCACCCTGAAATGTGTTTGATTGAGGCAACTCTGCCTTTTTACCCGAATGGTTGTACCCTGCCTGTACCTCATCTCCCTCTCTGGATCTGGTGGATGGGGTCCAAACCAATCCCCATTATTTTTATTTTTTTATTTTTTTTGCAAATCCTTGTCAAGTGCCTCTGTAGCAATTAATGGATTTGAATAAAACAAACTGATCTGAAAAAGAGAGTCAATAAAGAGGTGTTGTGTACAATAAAGGGACTGGCTCTGGTGGTTGGTGTCTCCTTGTGTCCTGTGTGGTCCACTCTCTCTCCTTCCATTTCCGGTGCTCCTCCTCCTCCTCAACTCAACTCTCTTTCTCCTCGATCTGCTCTGTAGATACAGTGACTTGACAGAAACTTCTGGTGTTCCTTACGTATCTTTTAAGCTAGCCGGCTGTCCACTTCTGAGAGAGATATGAAGAAAGATGCTTTCTCAGCCTGCGTGGTTTAGACTGAATAAAATGATCGCACACACGCACACACATCCCTGATTTTATTGACTCGCTTTTACTGAATGTATCCACAGTTCATAGATGAGGCTTGGTTGGCCACTTCTAGTTTCTGGGGTTTCCTTGTGGTTTGAGTCTAAAATCTAAATCACTTTTACACATGGCTATTTGAGCAACTGTTCTACCTTATTTAGCCAGCTTGGAATAGGAAAAGACATTCAATGGAAGACTTGAGTACTTGTATGCCTGAAAATATAGGCTATGAAATGATAAATACTTGTGATGGCTTTGTGGTAGAAGATCAGCTCAGGCCTCTTTACCAAAGGGGTTCCACCATCAGGACATATGTAATCTCAGCTGGGTGAAATGATTGGAGTTATATGCCAGGGTATATAACCAGATGGAAGAGAGTGATTAATGTTGGTCGATTGTCCCTGAACAGGCGGCCTGCTCCACGTCGAAACCAGTGGTGACCGAGTTAACAGCCGACGTGACCTGACCTCTACGCAAGAAGTGGACCACACAGAAGAAGCACCAGTACTTGACCATTCTCCCATACTACAGGAGAAGCAGCAGCATGCTAGGCCTAGACTGGATGTCATCGCAGCCATTATATGTATATTTTTTTCCATTTTTATAAATCAGAAAATGCTTCACCTTTTCTGAGGCTACTTAATTTTGGATTTCACAGAAACTAGACTGGTGTTAAGCTGAAATCACATCAAATGAAAAATGGTCCGGGTTGTTGGATATTGATTCAAATGACAGGACTAGAATAGTTACCCTCACTTTTAACAGAGTGTGGGATTTGATGTCAAGTCCCACAGCCATTATCCCATATACTATACCACCTCGGAGACTTCTCAGTCATTTGTCGGTTCATATTACGTATTTTTCTATAGGCAAAATTTCCTAATATTGTGCCAACAGTTGAAGCAGTTTGGTATTAAATTAGTGTTTTTGGTCAACTATGAGACAAGTGCTTGTGTGTGTGTGTGTGTGTGTGTGTGTGTGCGCGTGCGTGCGTGCGTGTGTGTGTGTCTGCACAGATATCAGTAGCTAGAAAGTAGGCCTGGGGTTTCTTTAATGGGTAATTTCTGTCACCTGAATGGTGACAGAGTGGGTTCATGGTTCAGGAGGTAAACACAGGGTTGGGTACAGCACAGCATCAGTTTGCTGTGACCTATATAGTTGTCAATGTCATGGTTTGGGTACCGTCTGCTGTCCTTTATATATTTATACTATTGGAGGTGCAATTGTATTAAAAACATAGATGACTGATCCAAGCTATAGCTAAAAGAGATGTTTCAGCCGAGACTAATTCAGCATCTATTTTGCTTCATAGTGCTCTCTGACAATGTTTAAATCTCAGTGAGAGGAATGGATCAGGGAGAGTGGGTTCATAATTGTGCGGACTACAGCATCTTTGGCACAGCATTTGTCATACTTTTAATCTTGTCTGATGTGTGTTAACAAGTGTGATTCAGTTGAAAAGGCATGAAAATGTCTTCATATAAATAGGAAGAAGGGTTTCTGATCTTGTGGGTTCTTTTTTTATTTTATTTATCTTTGTCCAAAATGAATGACAATAAAATATAATTTAAGGATAAAGAGTAATATTGAAGGGAGGTCATGTTTTTCTTTTCAGCCAACTCGAATGGAAATCTTAAAGGATTATTATAGATAATCTATGTGGTGCTAATTTAGATACTTAATAGGGGCGGCATAGCTCAGTGGGTAGAGCGGTCGTCTGTCATTATCGTTCAATAATGACTGAAGTGACTCATCACAATAAACACACTCAGTAGTGAGCTGTTCCCGGTATGTCCAGCTGGGAGGAGGCCACGGGATAGACTGAAGACCAGCTGGAGGGATTAGGTCTCCACGCTGGCCTGGGAACATCCCGAGACCCCCAGTCAGAACTGGCTGACGGGTCAAGGAGTTGATGATGGATGGATGAATATCTATCCACCCATACTCCAGTTATAATGGCTTGAACTGAAGCTGTAGGATCCAGTGTTTCAAATGAATCGTGCTGTGGTGGACCATGACCCTCTGGTAGTACCCATTAGAGGGGATTGGGGAGAAGTTTATTACATTGCATAAATCCCCAAAACTAAATGATAGTGGTCACGGGAACCAGTGGGTGTCTCTCTTTAGCAGAGGCTGAACGAATAACCCAACTCAATGCAGTGAGTAGTCGGCCTAAGAAAGAGTTTCCAAAAATACTTGGTGAACTGAGGTCATATGACACCAGAAGAGGTTAAGGAGAACTTTGTCACTTTAACCGTGACCATTTGGTTCCAATTTTAAGCCTTTTTTATGCTAAACACTTACTTTATCATGAAGATATAATTCTTTTTTTTTAGGTTAGTACCACTGGCTACTGCTTCTCCCTTGCAGGTAGTTTCCATGGAGATAATAAAGCCATAAAGAGTTATGGGATGGTTTTGATCTTTTAACAACAACAAAAATCCATACTTTCTCACTCTTCTATGTAGTAAATTCGCATGCTAACGTTGCTCATACAAATCTATGCATACTATTTGTGTGCAGTGTGACGTATTCAGTCACACCTGGGGAGAAAGGGGCGTTGCTGAATTCCATTAATAAAAAATCATTCATTTCAATTGCATTAACTCATCATTTCAAGCTTTTCTAACACATGTCCAGCTTTTCCTACATGTATCTGTTGTTGATGCTCAGGAAACAAAGTCAATTTTCAAACTCATGTTTCACCTTTGCTCTGGCTACATGTCTGACTACCCTGTTCAGGCAGATCTCCAGCTCTGGCCCAGGTCAGTCTGACAATGACTGTTTATCCAATGTGGGGTCGTATTGATACGATGACTTGTTATCTTGCCCCACCCCCTATTCAAACTTCTGAAACTATTGGGTTAGCCAATCAGAGGCAGAGTGTCTTCCCATTATATGGGTGGGGAATGAGTTAATGGTGACAGGGGAGCCATCGCAGTATCTGGACAGTATATTTTCTCTGAAAGAAGAACAAACAACTGCGTGTAAAGGTTTTGTTGATGAGAAATACGTGTTTGCCTAATTTCTGACAGAATTTGCTCAATGTTTGATTGCAGTGTCACACATTGCATTACTTTGATAGGTTTCAGCTCTATCCCATTGAAGTAAAAATAAATAGACTAGATAGAGAGAATCTATCCACAATTATTCTCACTGTGTGCCAAATTAACTAGTTTAACATCGTCTCCTTCCCATGCCGTAGGCACCACAGGAGGGGGCCAGGACTAATTGGATGGACATGTATTTTTTTCAAGAAACATTTTACTTAAAAACTGGGAAACTTAAAGCCTGAGAACATTTTTAAAGATACTTTTTCTCCATTAGTCTGGGTAAACATAATCATTTTCCCTCTTGTGTTTTGCTTCTTGTACCGTATTAAATACTTGAAGTGGAGATTATTTATTCATATTAGTATTATTTTCTTTGTGGTATAGAACGATAAAAATATACCTGTGAAATGTGATATTTTGATTGATATTTTGTCAACCCTTCTCATTACTACCTGCACCTTCGTCTTTCTTTTAATGCGTTATTTGATAATCAGTACAACCAAACGCTACACAGTCTATAAGCATCTTCGAGGTACCCATTTCATTCTCTAGGTACAAGAGCGAACTGCACGGCAGCCATCTTTGAACACACACTGGAACAATTGAGTTGTCGTTCCAGTCTTATTAGTTTTACTTCATTAGTCTATCTAATTCCATCCAGAGGCATTTAGATCTGCGCCTGTTGCTAACGCCCCCGGGGAATTGAAAATGCGCTAAAATGTGCCAGACTGATCAGCATTTACAAATTCATCTTGCTCCCAGGCTACATAGTAGAGATTTCCGTGGCCCGAGTGGTTTGCAGCTCTTTAAGTTTTAATTGTGGCAGTTTTTGAGTGAAAGGACGTGACTTGATCTCCTGCTTGAACATTTGTGAACACGCTTCTGCCGGGACTACGAAGTCGCTGCCCTTTTGTCTTCAAAGAGACGCCGTAGCGTGTAGATTTGCGTCACGGCCACGGTCACCATGGCGATCAGGTTGAGGCAGGACCAGAAGGACACATTCCACAGGTTGCTCTCCAGAAGGTAGCGATCACGAGTCTCAAAAGCCCTTAAAGAGGCCTGTATCTGACGGGTCCTCTCCAAATGCCGGTACATCGAGTCCAGTCGTTCCTGCAACGACGTAGAGAACAGGTTTAAAAGAGGGAGAGACTTCTCTCAGGGAACGGCAGGGCTAAAATGTTCACCCTTTGTGGCCTCACCCGGATGTCCTCCAGCTTGTAGTCCACAAGAATCTCCTGCTGGACGGCATCGGCCCAGTCCTCTCCTCTCCTCAAACCATAGTTCCTGCCCTGATCCTCGATGATCACCTCAAAGAAAACCATTTTCTTGGAAAGCTTACTGAAGCTGTTGTCGAAACACAGCTGATAGTCTCCTTCCTCCGTCAACTCTACACTGAGACAGGGGAGAGATGGTGAGATATCGAGACTTTTTTAAACCGTCATTGAAAAATTCAACGACTTCCCTGATGAGTAGACCTCACAATACGTAAAGTACTGGGTGACAAGGGTACTCACCAGTGGACAGGATCACATTATCAACAGTAGTGATTATAACCACAGAAGGGAAAATGTGAAATGTTTTATACACTCAGGATTCTCCAAATTAAGGGAAAAACACTTGAAACAACCAAAGCGAATCAAGCAATTCAAGGATACTAATACAACACGTGAAGCCATTTAGCTAAAGACAATAGATGAAGACAACTATTGAAAGAAACCAAAGCACAGCAAACCTATTTTATCTGATGACTCAGGCTGTAAACGTTTAGGTGACCTACGTACATGTGAATGCCATCAGGTTTTCTGATGTCAGATACCAGCCGTTCCCCACGGGGTGATATGAGCGTGAAGCCCACATCCAGACCTGCTCCTGATAGAACCTGGTGGGGAAACACAAGGATGTAGGTCAGTAACAGTCTTCAGTCTCACAAGCTGGCAAATCCCCCCTTTTTTCCATCCAAAGCGCCCACTGCAGGCCAATTGTCTATCTGTCTGTTCTGTGCTGATATCCATTTTCAAATGGAAATTTCCAACTTTGCTGAGAAGACATTTTTGGACCTGCCAAGGGTTTAGACCGACTCCACACATTATCTACAGTGTGATATGTTCACATGACCTCCAGCTTATGTTATTTTGGCTCAAGTAGCTTTGGTCTCATAATACAAGCGTGAGGCAGCAATTGCTGGTAAAATAGTAAGTGTCATGTGAATCCTCCTTTGTTCTCATAGGCTGATTTCCTTGTGGTTTTTCAAGCCGAGTGAATGCTGGGTGACGTAATCCTCGATCACTCTGCAGTCAAATGCGGCTCTGAAAGCACTCCTCCCCACAAGCCTCGTGTCATCTATTCCGACGAGGATGCCAAGAAGCCGAATCATCAGAGGCCAAAAAGATGTGTTGCGACAGGACTGTGAAGACGACGACATTCTACCACGGTGGTGTCTACCAGAGGTTAAGACAGTCAGTCATTGGGGAAAGACGTTTATTCAAAACGTGTGATTTGAGAGGACGTTGGGTTAATGTATCACATTCAAAGCGTGCGATCATCTTACTTTGACTTCGAGGCTGTTCACAGTGAATAGTGAAAGGTTGCTTTCCTTCTTCCGTGGCTCACCGCAAGAGGCGGTTCAACTGGATCAGAGGTTTATTCAGAAACGTTTCATCACAGAACAGGTGACATCTTCAGTCTGAGCAGACTGCAGCTCCCCCACCCTTATAAACAGTACAGTGATACCACACAACACTAGGCTGGGCTCATGTGAGAGTTGGTCATTGACTGGACATTCAGCGGTAATGAGGACTATTCACAGAGGATGAGGGTATTTGAATTCACAGCATTTTAAGAAGAGGACGACAGGCATGGCCTCTTTAACCCTCCCCTTCAGAGCAGCGTTCCTCCTGTCACATTTCCTTTCTGTGGCCTCCTATTTTCCGACTAAACCCTTAGCAAGGGGATGAGACTGATGGGTAACTGGTGCCCTAATGCTAACAAACATGCTATCACCGCATGGTGTACGTCCATGCTAAAGAAGTGCTAAAGAGCGTCTGCTAAATGCCTGTAATGTAATGTCAGAGCGCATACCCGGGACTCGGGTGTTGCGGGTTCGAGTCCCGCCGCGTGGCTCGGTATTTACAGGGCGTCTCTAGTAAATCGCTATGAGTGCTCTTTAGATTATATAAGCACAAGTCCATTGGCCATCATTACGGGATGTTGCGGATATGTCGGGGGGGCAAGAAGACTGACTGGATGTGGAGAAGGAGGACAGTCATCCTATGTGCTTCAGTTGTGAATGGGGAATTGCTGAAAAGAATACGTGACGAGCATGTGTGTTACAGGGTGAGGTCATATGAGAGAGCTCCTCTGAGGGTTTTGTTGTTAAGAATGAGGACGTAACGGCGTGCCGTGTCGTGGAGTCAACCGATGAAGGAGCCGTGGGCAACTGCAGAGTGGGGGAGTTTAAAGTTGAGAGGGAGCGAACACAGTGTCTGTACCACAAGGGAAATCATGACACAGAGCCAGCACAGGGTCCCAACCAATGAAGGAAAAGAAAGTGAAAGACTGCAGAAATGGGATTGTCACATGCTGAAGCTGCTCAGAGAACCGAGAAATGACATGCTGAGGGAAAATAACCAGAGCAGAAAGGGAATTGAGCTGGCCAGATTATCGACATGACCAGGACAAGTGTTTTTGACCTTCGTTGTCATGGCTATAAGTTGCGCTACTGAAATAAAAGGGTAGTCAGAAAGTATCAAAGTGTTGGATGCTGCCAGGAGATACTAGGATGAGAATAATAATAATACTACTACTAATAATAATAATAATTGTTCCCTTATCAGTCCCACAAGGGGACATTTGCAATTCTCTGCATTTAACCCATCCTATTGTGTAGGAGCAGTGAGGAGCCACCACTTCTCGCCCAGGGAGCAGTGTCTTGCTCAAGGACACCTCGAAAGGCTTTCTGCTGGACCGGGGATCAAACCTGAGACGTTCTGGTCACCAGATGACCTCTCTACCCACTGAGCGGTGCCAACCCAAAGAGCCTACATTAACAGAACAGTTTGTCACAGAGGTAAGTGAAGACACACTACCTGCCTGAACAGTTTGAACAACTGGGAGAATGTTTGAAGAAGCTCTCTGAAAAAACTCTCCAAGCATTTCCTGCTTCCCTTGTACCCCTCTGAACACGGCCTTCACCTCCGTGTGGCACTGCAAGTCTACCAACTCCATTTAAAGTGTGTTTGAAGCCATTTCTACATCACAGAAGAAGGAGTCAGCAGATATCTGGAAAGAGGTGGTGTGAGTCTTAAAATCAGAAAAGCACTGCTCGGACACCTGCTGTAGATTTCCAATGGCGGTCACACACTTAACAGAGTTGTGTGCATGTTCGGGAAGCCACGGTCAGTGAACACGAACAGCTGGGGGATATTATCAGGATGCTTCAAGAACATCTGCCATGTCAAGTCCTGTATGGACACCTTCATCCGGACCGCCGGTCCCCAGGTGGTCAGTGGAAGTGATGCTAAGATCAGCTAAAAAGATGGCCGAAGGAATTTTAGATCAACCACTGGAAACTGGAGCAAGCTGCTCTCAACCACGACCACTGGCAGGAGATCTGCTTCAGAGGTATAGAACAGCCGGAAATGAAGAAGAATGTGTAAAATCCACAGAAAGGACCGAGACACATCAGCCATGCTGGTCCCGAGTAACTCGGCCTTTATGTCCCAACGTGGAGTAAAAGTTGTGGACCAAGAGTGGGACTCTACAGTCATCACAGACCAGCCCGTTGACAATGAGCTAAGTCATCATCGGATCCAATGGACTTCTAATAAGCAAGCTGCACAACTAAAGTTAGGCCACGTCGTCTGCAACTGGCTCCACTAAGCTTAACTGAGGATTTAGAACTAGAAACCAACATGTACTCTGGACCTCTTCATAAATCTGAAGGCCACAGGCCACACAAACCTGCCTCTTGGGCTAGATGTGGCCCCTCACCTGTGTGTGTGTGTGTGTGTGTGTGTGTGTGTGTGTGTGTGTGTTACCTGGTACGCCACTTCCATGCCCCAGTTCTTCAAAGTGGTTTGGAAGAAGCATTCTCTTGCGCTAGCAGGAAGCATAAACGTGAACTGGCTTTGTCCCATGGACACAGAGAGGTCGAGGGACGATATGATAAAACATGCCAACAGACAGAGTTTGGCAGGGACATTTATCTCGGTCCACTCGCAAGGCATTTTTTTGAAATAAGGACACTTTCAAGCCACTCCAGAGGGAATCTGCCTCGGATATTTTTTTCTTCTTTTTTTTTTAGCTCCACCTCTTTTAACTGCTCTTTATTGCCAACAATATGGTGCCCTGACCAAAGTTGAACTAATGGACCCACATGCTGCTGTTTCAACCAACAGCAAATGACAACATTTCCTATCGGCCTACACTGTCTGATAAGAGCAAAGAGAAGAGAGGTGTGTGTAGTTGCCAATGGCTGCTAAAAGTAAATGACTTTGGAACCCCCAGAAAAATCCCATGAAAATCTTTGTAAATGCTGGAGGGTCCAGGATGTGTCGCTTTGATTTGTTTTCAAACGGTCCCCGTTTATGTCAGGCTGTTTATTATTGAAATATGCTACCAAAAGTGTGTTTTCCAAATTAACCATAAATGTTTTTCACTATCATCGATGGACACTGTCCTATGATAACTCAAGATTCAATATAAACAAACAATTGTAGAATTCTGAGCCAAATCCAATCGACCCGGACTGTTCTAATAAAAACTGACCAGATGGGATTCCGTGGAATGAGACGTGTGTATGAAAAACTTTCAGTCCTGAATAGAAAAAAATGAGAAAATGAAAATATTGGAATGCATTTTGACTGTCTCCAAACTCTTCTCACACTCATTTATTTTTTACACCAAGGAACTGTTGGGGCGCCAAAGCTCAAGAAGTAGGGTGGTCACCTTGTACTCAGAAGATTGGTGGTTTGATGCCTGGTTTCTTCAGAGAGCATGATAAGATGTGATATTTCTTTATTGGTCCCATAAGGGGAATTTTGTGTCTCTGTAGCAGCGAGTGGAGAGCAGAACAGAGGCGGGGGAGGGGTTTGACCAACATCAACAACAACGCAAAAAGTGTTGAAGTGTCCTTGAGCAAGACACTTAAATCCCTAATTTCTTGGGACAGTAGATGAAAATTCCCCTGTGGCTAAATCTGGTATATTTACATTTGACTCTAAATGTTCATCAGTATACACTATCCCTGTAAAGGAGATTTGTTTATTTAAGAACCTTTAAAAAAAAGAAGAAACAGCCCGTTTGGAACTAGCTTCAATGGTCTGGGTTGCATTTCTCTCACAATGACTGGCAACGCAGTGCCAGGACAGGTAGTGTGCTTATCAGTGGCCTTATTTTTTATCAAATGTAGCTGGATCCTGGCTAATTTGAAACAAAAAAAACAACTTGAAAATAATTAATTTAGTTTTTATTCTTATATTTACTCTTATTTCATTTATTTTTAATTTTATTTCTATGTTCAAAAAAAAAAAGAATGGATGTTGGTCTCGGGCTTTAAGCCACATCCACTTATACATTCGGCCAATTTACCCAATGTTTCGGCACTTTCCACCCCCAGTATCTCAATCCTGGGGCCCGCATCATTGAGGGATATGTTTCCTGTTGTCTCGTTTGACCATCTGTCATCCATCTGTTCACATTCTACCCAGGATGTGCACTTTCTCATCTTTGAAAAAGGGCCGTCTGGCCTGTAGATGGGTCTAGACTGCAGAATCCTGGCCACTCTTTTAAAGACGAGGAGGTTCACATCTTCGGTAGGAGGGAACGCTGGTTTGAAAGGGAAGTTTAAAAAACAACAACATTAATGTTAAGAGGGAACAACAGTGGTGGTGGGGGAGGCTGAGAGTACATTTGCTGTCTTCTCACAATAGCTGTGATTGTAAATATTCCCCAATCCTCTGTGAATGGTGCTCATCGCCACTGAATGCTCAGTCAATGACCAACTTGCATATGAAACCGGCCTTTTGTTGTTTGGCATGCAACCGCATTGAAGATGTCACCTGTCAGAGTGACGAGACGTTCCTGGATAAACTTCTGATCCAGTTGAACCGATTCACCTTTATGTGACCCCCACCATACCTGGATTATTGAGCATGCATCAAGACAATACACAACATCATTCTTACAGCTCGTGCCACTCGGGTATTAATTGCCCCCCGTCGGTCCCAGAATGAAAATGTCTCTGCGAAGTGCAGTCGACCACTTCCTTCCAAAGCAGTGAGACAGAAACCACTCGACTGCAGGAGCAAAGCATGAAGGTAAATGTTTCACATGAGCCGCAGAGTTTAATGAGAGGTGATGGGAGATTGTCGGTGTAAGCCATGTGCGGATGGGTACCGCACATGCACATTCTGTTGGCGTCCACATTTTCATTTCTGCCTTTCTTTGGCAGCCATCGGTGTGATGGCGAGGGGGTGTGGGGGAAGATGTCGCAGCAGACGTGTCTCTGGTGGTATGGCGGAAGTGTGAGAGTTGAGGGTGGAGCAAGGGTTAATTCAGTTGAGATACATCACAGCCTTTAATGTGCATTAACAAACGGGCTCTGCTGTCAAGCTGGAAATGTGCTCTGAGACCGGTGACTTTCAGAGGAAGCGTCACGGAATTTGCATACCGGGTTAAGAAGATGTCTTCTTGATATTTTTCTGGGTGGTCTGGATGCGATCTGCAAAAAGCAGCTGCTACGAACACTTGATTTTATCTAGGTCTGTTGATCCTCACAACCCTCTGAAGCCTAAACAACAGTTGACTTTGATTTCTTTCCATTCCTTTAGCGAATCAGTTTAGTTTTTCTTTTTTAGAATCAGCTCTTGGTGAAGAATGAAATCTGCGGCCATGGCAGAAGGCGACAGACATTTTCCTTTTGTGTTCTCTGTGGACGACCATACTGCCCGCCCGCCGCTGCCCCATATACGTAGCGGGCAGCGACGTGATGTTGGACAAACCCAGACCCTGATGTATCTGCTGGTATGCCTGGCGTTGTGCGGCATGACCATCGAGGCCTGCTTTATCTATCGACTCTACCACCCCGATCCGGTGAGTTTCCCACCTCATTGTCGGTCAGCCTAGCCTCTTGTCTCCTGTGGCTAAGAATCTAACTTTCTCCATCTGACCTCTCTCACATGTTATTTGAATATTATTTTTGCAGTCTGAATGTTGTATTCTTCTCAACATCTAACTAACTCTGTTGAATGATAACATTTAAAGGGATGCTGCAATATAT
>OMLC01035738.1:0-26031 GCA_900302585.1 Regalecus glesne
ATATAAAATTATCCTTGGCAAAAGAAAATTAAATGATGATTTTTAAAGAAATCCCTTATAAACAAAAATATTCTACAAAATATGTGGGAGTAACCATAAGCATTGTTCAAAATGAAAAGGGTCATTTTATTCAGCAAATCCTTGATGAATTTTCATCTTGTCCCAAACTTAAACCACAAAGACATAATAAGCTGATAATATTGCAATTTTGGACACTTTTACTTGTAGATTAGTCTCTTTTGGGGAACAATACCTCTTTATAGAGGGGCAGTATGCCTCAAGGGGTAGAGCAGGTCATCTAGTAATCAGAAGGTCGCTGGCTTGATGCCCAGCTCCTTCAGAAAGCATGAAGAAGTGTTTTTGAGCAAGAGACAGAGCCCCCAACTGCTCCCTGGGCACTGTAGTTGCCCACTGCTACTATACAATAGGATGGATTAAATGCAGGGGATAAATGTCATTGTAAGACTATAATGACCAAATAGAGTGGGTTTCCTTTCCTTATATTGTACCTGCTTGGCCTTCATGATGGCCTAAAAGTGAACATGTACATATATGAAAACAATTTTAGAGAAGTTCACCATTCCCAAGTAGCCCTTTACAGAAATCCCCTGTTGACAATACAGTTCCAGACTATTAAAAAAGGCCAAGATCGGTTGAGCCCACTGATGAGAACAGTTAATGTTTATCCTTGAACAATAAGTGAGGTAATGTCAAGTAAGAGACTCTAACGCCCCCTGGTGTTGAGGAGTAAACGTACTTTGTGGTGCCTGCTGTGGGACATTCAGCTCCCTGGGTGGCTGGCTGGTAGGCAGGAGGGCTTCTTTAATCATCAGCCATTAGTCAGGAGAGGCCAGCTATCAAAGGACAGAAACTGTAGTTAGGAGAACATACAGATTTAGCAAAGACTTGATGAAACCCCACATAGCAGGTGCCACCTTAGATTGTCAAGTCATAGTTCTCATGCCACAGTTACAATGTAGATGGAGATTCTTGTTTCCCTGATGTGTGTCGTTTCCTGATTAAGTTATTCACTGTGTGACCCTTACACAGTCTGATAGGCATGGCTCTCCCTTAGACAAAAGACAAATAAAACTGTTGAGCCTTTATTACCCAGCTGCAGTCTACTTAACTCATAGATGGATGGCATCGGTGTGAAACAGCACACTATATTTGAATGGGCCACAACAGCCAAGCTAGATGGGATGACAATGTGATAATGGAGTGTTGAAACTCTAAAAGGTTGAGGGAAAGACATTTTATGGATTAAGCAATCTCCAAATGAATAAATATACCTGATCTAATTTTGCTGCTAGCTTTGACTTAAGACCAGTAGTTCATCATCCCCAGATACTGTGAATGAGCAGTTTTGTAATTGTCACATGTTATATAATCCAGATCATCTTAATGTTGCTGCTGATGGATATGAGATCCTTTCAAAATTCTCAACATATTTGGTTCTTGATGATGACAAGCAATATATAGTATAGTAGTACAGTATATGTATAGTAATGTACAAGTACTATGCTGCATGTTCTTTGACTTAAGATCTTGCAGCCATACTGGTCAATGCTCTCAGGAACTCTACACTTGATTCTAACAACTTTCTCAGGTGACAACTGTTTGAAAGGCACATAAGGGCTGTATGAAAACAAGTCAATTTACCCTTTAGCCCTTCAAGTGTCTCTGAGTTCTGCCTGATCTCAGACATTGCCACTGTTGAGCTGGTGACTCATCGGGAAGGTGGAGGGGCTTTCCCGTCAGGGAGGGGAAGCAGACACATCAATCAACTCAGGAGCTGGGGGTGAGGTGGGGCACTCAGGAACTATTCAGGCCAGTGGATGCCAGGCCAATGAGATCATGAAACCTGAATGGGCTGCGCAGTGGGGGATAGGACTGGTCAAATACACTGCTGGCATGGTCCTGGGAGGTGGAAGGGGTGAGAGAGATGGCATAATGAGGGTGGGATTTAGCACAAATAGGGGTAGGGGCTAGTGTTTAAAATTTGATGAATGAAAATAAGATCCAAAGATTGAAGGTTAAAGATGGAAAGGTTTATTCGTCACATACTTCATATACAAGAACAATAAGCTCTGAAATTATTTACAGGGTGAAAACTGGGTTAGAGGTAGTCTCCCATCCTTTACTGCTAATCACAAAGAAAGTTGAATCAGTTTATCTGGACACAACGTTTATGTCCATATTAACTGAATGAAAAACACACACACACAGTACTTCATAGACAGAACATTACCACAGCATGTATCAAATGTACATCAATGACCAACTAAAATGCACAATATAATATAATGCTAGTGTGTCATCCAGCATCTCAGTTTCAGGAAAACACCACTCTTACTGTTAAGATAATTCTCTCTGAAGATACTGCTCGTCTTGTTGCATGGCAACTGTTTCCCTCTCTCTCTCTCTCTCTCTCCCTCTGATTTTCTATGGGATGGCTCTCACTGAAAATATAAAAATATTAGGACTGTATGGACACATTCATGGATCTCTTTCCAATTTCCCCTTGTGATACTGATGAGGGAATCTATTTTATCTTTAGTAAATGTTAATGGTAGCAAACATACCAGCCTAGCCTTTAAACATGTTGAGTAATACACACAAAAGACAAGCAACAATAGCATACTATAAACAGGTGAGAGGAAATAATAATACATTGGTTAAAAAAAATTCCAGTGTAGCATGAAAATGTGACATAATGGTAAATCCCTAGCTAACTTTTAACAAGCGTTATTGTGACACTAACCAGCTAGCTAGCTAGAGAGGAAATGGCGAATAGCATGTACTGAATGATGTGTCCATCTTTATACATTGGCAGGTTTTTTTCCATCCATAGGGTTTTCAGACGAAATTACCTTGTATTTTCTATTAAAAATATATGTTACATCATTCACTACAGTAATTTTGAGATGCTGATACAAATGTCCGAAAGTATCCACTGTAAAGGCATTTTTATTGAGCATGAAATGAATTGGCCCCACTGTATTCACATGGATCAAAGCATTCTTACTGTGCATTTTATCTTGTTATTGCACCAGTTGATGCTTTTTTTACTAGATTAACCACATTCTTATTGAGTAATGTATGTGCACGTGTTTTCTGTTTGTATGTTTTATAAATCGAATCGATCAATATTTTATTGAGAATTGAATATCTTTATTCATGAGAAAGACAGAAAACATTATTTGGCTAGCAAAAGGATGGAAAAGATCCTACTCTTACTTTACCAGTCATAGGGGCGGCATGGCCCAGGAGGTAGGGCGGTCATCCATTGCCGCAGTGGCAGCGGTAGAGCGCTTGTCTGCGAATCAGGCATTACGGATTCATATCCCACTGTGTAGCTTGGTAAATGTGATGCCCTTAGCACTGTGTTGCCGAGAGCTTCGAGAGGTTGCCAGACTAGAAAAGTACCATATAGGAACAAATTCATTAACATTTAATCAGAAGATTGGTGGTTCAATCCTCAGCCCCTGCAGAAAGTGTATCAAAGTGTAAATGAGCAAGACACTGAACCCCTAACTGCTCCCCAGGTACTGTGTCTGCTCACTACCCCTATACAATAGGATGGGATAAATGCAGTGAACAAACTTCACTGTATGTACAATGACAAATAAATAAAGCTTCTACTTCATCCAAATGGTTATAAATTGCAGACCAACAGCATTTAAATTTTTTCACTAGCTCCATGATATGAATGATAAGTATCAATAAAGGCTGAATGAGAATACATGGTGATGTTGGGAAACTGTATTTGCATGAAATTATAAACTGCTTAAGAAGTATATATTAATTTGTCATTGTAAATACATATGAGATTTGTTTTCTGGATTTAACTCATCCCATTGTATCAAGAGCAGAGCAGCACCAGTACCCGGGGACCAGTTATGGTTCAGTGACTTGCTCAAGGACACCTCCACATGCTTTCTGCAGGGGCCGGGGACCAAAGCACCAATCCTCCGATTACTAGATGACTGCCCTACCTCCTGGGGCATTTTTGCAGGACATTAACAGTTAAATCTTCATGGTCATGGGCTCTCTAGGGAATTTAGAAAAATATATAAGGAATAAAACAAGTGATGCTGAATGCTGAGTAACATCAAGTGTAACCAAGGACATCACAGGATTGTAATAGAAGGACTGACACAAAGCTGCCATCTAGTGTTATATATTCACCATAACAGTACACCGAAGTCATGACTTTCTTGCACACGCACGCACAGCTGGGGCTTACTCTACTCATACTCATAAAATGTAGTTAAACATTCATTATTCTCAACACTTGTAAGAAAAATATCAAAAAAATAACTTCTTTATATTAATAGTACATATTTACAATTCAACAAAACATAACACATGAGATTCATGAAATATGGCCAAAAACAAGATATTTGAGAATATCATAATGGAGACTAATGTCATGAATCATACTATCTGCAGGTTAAACTTGAATAGAACAGGAAACATGATGTGAAAACTGAACAGAGAAATCTGAACACAACCTCGTGGCTATAGAAAATGTGTACATTGCTCATCCCACCTTTGAACAGTAGATCAACTCCTGAAATACATCTTACTCTATGACATAGAGTCCTGTATGCAGCACTGAGCATGTTCCATGTAAGGAGACAAGCACGGCAGAGGGAAATCAGAAAATTAGGGATGAAAAAGAGTTGTTACCCAAGAGAGGTACCAAAGAAACAGATTGCTCTGCAGTCGTTTTTCTCAACTCTGTGGGGGCAGGTACTCTAGGTGGACTCAGTAAGTGCATCATCTTCATACAAGTCCTCCAACTCTCCTTCTCTGCTGCACTCATTACCGATTTTCCTGTGGGCGACATACTGTTGTTGAAGATATATAGGAATGTAGATAAGGACTGGAGGGGTAACTATTAAATGTCATGCATGTTACACACAACCCAGCTCATCAGTTTTCATAGACATCAACCTTAAGGGGACACAACGGATGGTGGAGGAGAATCACAAAGCACTCAAATGACAATACCTACGCTTCTTTATTTGAGGTTGAAATAATTGTTGGGACTCTACATTGACCTCTTTCATCTCTCTTGTGTTCCGTTTAGGTTGATATGCGTTACAACTAAAGAGCTATCTTGTGCATGTACAGGCCAGGTTTGTATATCAGTGGAATAAGGTGGCTGTTTCAGCACTTACCTCAATGAAGGATGCAGATTACATGAGATGAATCCCAAGTCCCAGGACTCGCTGTGACAAACAGAAAAAAAAGCTTTATTCAGCTGTCACACAAAGTTAAACCCATCTTATTGTGTAGTAGCAGATGCAGCATCAGAGGACCACTTCCAGTTCTTTTTCTTATCACCTTGGTCAAAGGCACATACAGGAGTGTTAACCCCATCATGCATGTCTTTTTGAAGGTGGGAAGAAACCGGAGCACCCAGAGGAAACCCACACAGGCATATGGAGAATATAATAATAATAATAATGATTCCCTTATCAGTCCCGCAAGGGGAAATTTGGATTTCTCTGTATTTTTGACCCAACCTATTGTATAGGAGCAGTGAGCTGTTAACATATGGCACTCGGGGAGCAGTTAGGGGTTCAGTGTCTTGCTCAAGGACACCTCCACATGCTATATACAGGACCGGGGATCGATCCTGCAACCTTCCGATTGCCAGACGACCACTCTACCCACTGAGCTATGCCGCCCCGATATGCACTCCACACAGAAAGGACCTGGGGAAGATTTGAACCCAGGACTTTCTTTCTGTGAGGCAACAATGATAACAGCTGCACCACGGTTGATGCCAAGGAGAAGGACAAGGTCAACAAGCATCTCTTGCAGTAAGACGAATAATATTAAGGAAAACATGTAAATGTATATTGCTTTATGACAAACACATCAGTAATGGAGTCTTTTTCCTCCATGAACACACAGCATGACAATAGATAACTGCAATGCTGAACAAAACTGTATTGGTAACAAGTATGCATGTTACACAGCTGTGTGTGGAGGAGGATAACCACAGCTCTACATCTCTTCACATGTAGCTGTAATTAGCTGTGTCAAAGGTCCCCCACAGCTCCAGGGTAGACCCATGATGAACTTCTGACAAGCCTGGCTGGTTAAGGGAAAACAAAGCAGCATAGCCATTACCTCTGCCCCAGGGGTTTCCTTTTATCTTATCAAGGGAGGAAAACTGCTTCTATTTGTCCAACAATAAAGCTGCCATCAGTGTTTGAATGGCTTAGATATGATGATATAAAATATGTATACTCTTTTACATGATTATATTTCAACCTGCCAAAGCCAATGATTGTGCACTTTTACAGTGCCATCATTGAGTCCATCCTCACTTCCTCCATCACTATCTGCTGCCACTGCCAAGGACAAAGGTAGACTGCAGCCTATGATTTGGTCTGCTGAGAGGGTGATTTGCTGCAACCTGCTGCCCCTCCAGGAGCTGCACGCGTCCAGGATACTGAAGCGAGCAGGAAATGACCCTGGCCAGATCTTCCTACCAAGACCATGGTTTCATCCAAATGCTCCCCTTTAGGAAGAGGCTAAGGTCTATGAAAACCAGAACCTCCTGCTACAAGAGCCACATCTTCCCTAGAACAGTAGGGATTTCTAACAAGACCCCAGACACCCACAGATATTGACACGGCCCTCCACCCATCACTCCCTTTTATATTACCTACTGGGGTCTCTGTATATGGACATCTAAGATAAGCCTGCACTACCCTGTAAATAACTATTACTCTGTAATTAACTTAAATTTCTCATTTTACTTTTTGTGAGTACAGTTCTTGCCACTCAGTGCTGGGCATCAGGGGCTATCACGGGTTCTCGTGTTAAACTCTGAATCAGTGGTGATTGCAACTTATTGCACCTTTATTTTATTCAAACTTCTACCTTGCTCTCTCCATGGGTGGAAAATAATGTCAGGGGAGATTTATGATAGAAAATATCAGCAAGTGTTAAAGGGAAGGTTTATAAGATGGTAGTGAGACCAGCTATATTGTATGATTTGGAGACAGTAGCACTGGCAAAAAGACAGGAGGTGGAGCATGAAGATGCTAAGATTGTTGTTGGGAGTGATGAATAACAGGGTTAGGAATGTGTATATTGGAGGGCAAGCTCAAGTTGGATGGTTTGGAGACCAAGAAAGAAATGGTTTGGACATGTGTGGAGGAGAGATGCTGGGCATATTGGGAGAAGGATGCTGAATATGAAGCTGTCAGGCAAGAGGAAAAGAGGAAGACCAAAGGTTTATGGATGTGGTGAGAGAGGACATGCAGGTGGTTGGTGTGACAGAAGGGAGATGCAGGAAGAGATGGATGATCTGCTGTGGTGACCCCTAATGGGATTATCTGAAAATAGTAGTAGTAGACTCTTATTTTATCTTCCAAATATATTTTATTTATTAATATTTTATTTTTTCCTTACTATTTACCATTATATTTTCCTTTTACACCAAAATACCAAAATCCTTGTATGTTCTTATATTTGGTATGAAATCTGATTCTGATTATGTGATAGTCCAAAATGTCTTATTCATGAATGCATCAATGTGCACAGTTGATTGGTAAAAAGACAACTAGGTGTGTAAGGAATCCATCTGTCTTTGTAAACTGCTGTTTGTTGGCTGTTTGGTTTGGTCAGAAAACTAATCCAATGACCGGCATTAAGGCAGTGCAGAACAGACAGGATTTACAGTGCGCTTACGTAAGAAGACTTCCGGGAGCAGACATGGACCTCTCAGCTCGTCTGCTGGGAGACTCAAAGGGATTACTAAAGGAACGCTTCCTCAGCATTGATTTCACCAGGATCTGCAGGGGACATCCAAGAGTTTTACATGACTTATAATTAAGGACCCCTGTCTTGAGCATCGCCAGTGCTTCAGTATCTTTTAACTGGTCAATGCAAAGTCCACTTTATTTTTCCTTGCTGTAATCAGCAAGGTCCTGCAAGCACAAAGACCTCTTCGTGCATGTTGAATTATTAGGAAACAATCTGGACCTTACATCAATACCCCCCTTCCCCACCCAAGATAAAAAACACACTGCAGGCTCACCACAGCAGAAAGGCTGGGTATGAGTTTAACGCTATTCTGGACTTCTTCCTCGGTCACCTCCACCATGGTACAATGTTCTTCCTCTAGTGGAAGAAGGTCGCAGCCATTCTGCGTGACCCAACGATGGACCTTTGACAACAATAGAAAATACCCTTTTATTCAAAGTGAAATCCATAAAGTTAGCAATGGCAGTGAATAGAACAAAATAACCTATCAATGACAACAAGTCCCTATTAAATGGAACTGTCATTTCCCTTTACCTTGATTTCAGGTATGGTGATTCTTGTTTCGGGGGTTTTATCCAGCATTCTTTCAATGAGATCCTTCAAGTCTTCACTTATGGTTGGTCTGTGAAACCATTATAATGATTATTACTAATAATAATATCATGAAGAATATTCTGTTATTCCACCTGCCTTCGTTATGTGCAATCTTTTTTTCCATTGTATTATACCAAAACTACTCTCTTCTAACAGGCAAAAGAAATCTAGAAAGCTACTGTTTTCCATTCCTTTTTATAAGTCCGTTTTCTAAATTCTTGCTCGACTTGTTATTTGTTTGCATTATTTAGTCACTCTGTCTAATCCAATCAAGTAAATCCAAGCATCGGGAACATTTACTGAACTTCCCCATCTTTAATACCGGTCAAAAACTTACATTAAAGGTTGTTTGCACGTCAAACAAGGTCAATAAGAAGAAAGGAATCATAAGTCACATATCTTCACAATAGTTTCTTACAAATTAATATAAAACTGTAAAAAATTGGTTGCTATCGTGACATCCATTACCAACTCATTTTAATATTATTAATACATTACATTTATATAGCTCTTTACAGTCAAAGTGCTTCATATTGAAAGGGGGAAACACCTCAACCACTACCCATGTGTAGCCATGTGAGCCAATTACACAGGGGGATGATTAGGAGGCCAGATGGAGAGAGGTAGGTTGGGAATTTTGCCAGAATACCGGGGATCTCCCTATTCTTTACAATAGGATGCCATGGGATATTAAATAACCACAGTGAGTTCGGACTCTCAGTTTAATGTCTCATATGTAGGATACCATCTTCTACAGCACAGTGTCCCTATCACTGAACTGGGACATTTTGGATTGTTATTGCTGTTATTTTTTTATATAAGGATCAGATGGAAGACCGTCTCCAACCGGCCCACCAACATCACTTCCTGTATTAACTCAAGTTTTAGAAGAAAGTCTCCCATCCACTTATTAGCCAAGCCCCCACATATTTAGCTTGTCATTCAGCAGATCCAGGGTACATGTTAGCAATAGCATTTGCTTGCCACTAATTGTCATCTTAAGATGCACGTGTTGGTGTTGCATATAATGGATATGATCAAATCTTCCTGGGCTTACTTACGTTTCTGGGAACTCCACGTCCTTGTTCTTGATCTTGTTATGCAGGGTAACAATGAACTCATCATAAAAAGGGCACTGTAATTGGAGAATCATGATAGGAATAAATTATGCATTTCTAAGTAATTCAGGATAAAAGTGTCTGCTATATAAGAAACGGGGGGGTGTCTATGCATTTGGCCTATTGGCCTTGTTATTCAGTTCACTCACTTGATGAGCACTGCCTTACCATTCCAAAGACAAAACAGTATAGTGTGATTCCCATAGCCCATATGTCCAAGGCCTGCATACATACCAAAGAGATAAGAGATTGGGTTACTCCTAAAAAGCTGACATTAGACAGCACAATGTCATTTCTTGACTCAGAAATAATCAAAATCTCATGATTTTGATAGTAACCAACTAGGTAATCATTAATGTGCTATCAATCACTTTTTAGCTCATGACTATTAAAAGGGGGGCATCTAACCTTGCCACTGAAGCTCTGCTCATGTTCAGTCATCATTTCTGGGGCCATAAAAGCCGGAGTGCCAGCTGTGCTGGACAGAAGGGCATCAGTTCCCTCAAACTTGTTGCTGACACCAAAATCAGCAATTTTCACATGGCCATCATCTCCAAGTAGCAAGTTAGAGGGCTTGATGTCTCTGTGGATGATCTTCTGGAAGTGCACTAAGTAGACCACAAATTAAATGAATAAACAGCATGGCCATACTATTTAGACTTGACAGCTCGTAGTTTTTATTCTCTCAAAGAACATAGGAGCAAGAAGAATGATAACGGTTTGAGATGAGATACAAATGATTGGATTAAAAAGCTTACATCAAGCAATAGTCTAAAACAGGCCATGTTACATAGTCACTTAAGGACAGCTAATAGATGCTGTTTGGCATGATGAGAGAGGTCAATTTTTACATGTCACGATTAGTAACCATGTTGTGGGGGTGGACATTAACTTGGATGGAGCGTGGGGGATTAAGGCTGGATGGCCTTCATGATGCCCTGTTCAAACCTGTTCAATTTGGCTTGTCAGTTCACAAAGCATACACTCAACCGCTGAGCTACTGTGGCTGCTGTTTAGTATGATGAACCAACTGCTATACACTATTAGCATAAAAAAGAGCATGTAAGGAAAGGAAAGAAAGCCACCTTATTTGTCATTGTATTCTTATAATGAAATGTGCCCTCTGCATTTAACCCATCCTATTGTATAGTAGGAGCAGTGGCCAGCTGCAGTACCCGGGGAGAAGTTAGGGGTTCAGTGTCTTGCAAAAGGACACTTCAACGTGAGGTAGCTGGAGATCAAACCAGTGACTTTCCGATAACTAGATAATCCGCTCTACTTCCTGAGTCATGCTGTCCTATATATCAAATTATTTATCCAAAAATATTCATACTAATATTATTATACGTCCATCACTGCTACTACAAGTAATAATACTAATTCTAATAATAATAATGACCCTTCATTAAGTAGCTCTTGAATAGTTGCTAGGCAGTGTGATTGCTAGTGACTCTCAACAATTAGTATAAATCATAATTTCTGATAAGCACACGCATAATGAACAGTTATACTTCAACAAGGGTGCATTCATGAGGTATTTCCCACTGGCTTTGAATATGACTCAGCCAACCAAATATGAGGAGAGGTATGTTACATTCCCTTTGAGCATAGGTATTAGAAAAGTAATGACTGTTGATTTTCAAAAATCCCAACAGCCAATCACATTAATAATATTCTGTTGGAAGTAATAAACTCACAGTATTCCATTCCCAATATGATATCTCTGAAGTAAAATCGAGCTTGGTTCTCTGTTAAAGGGCAATTGGTGGGCACCTCCATCACTGGCCTGGATAGCATGTAAAGCACAGATATAAGTCAAAGGTTAATTAATACTTGGATGATATCACTCATAAATTATCACCTATATACCCAATCTACATGGCTATCCACATTATCTTGCCAAAAAACAACAGCAGCAATTCACACACAAAAGGCAGAATAGATTATGTGACACCACACATACCCTTTTGTCATCAGGTCGAAAGCTAGAAGGAACAGAATTTAACAACTCCTCAATATCATTTCAATTAATTATGAGCCAGATCATATAAATACGAAAGCAATGAATAAATCCCTACCCATATGGAGACCATCTTCATCAGGATCATCAAGAACCTGCAAGACATATGAAGTCAGCTCTCACTGCAGTTTGACATTTTTTTACATTCTTTACCATACAATAGAGGATGCAGACAGCATATAAAAGATGGATAATCTTGCTAACCTCAACTAGCTTTACAATGTTAGGATGGTCCAGTTTCTTTAAGATAGCGATCTCCTGGTACACTCTTTCGAGTGGTCCCATGGGCTTGGGGGTCTGACAACTTGGTCCTTGACCTAAATTTGAAGACACATAAACACACATCCACCTAACCACAGCAGTAATATATATAAATTGTAGACCATGAAATATTTGAATATTTTTTCACTTATCAACTAAGCAAGGAAAAGTTTACTCACGTGAAAAAACCCCACCCTGCTTCATTAACCTCTTCTTCGACAATACTTTCATTGCCTTAAAAGTATATGGTAAGATAAATTACAGTTGCAACAAATTCACAGCTGAAATAGTCAAACCTGAGATATCACTTACATAATATCGCTCAATATCTTCATTGTAAGCCAATTTCACCACTCCATATGAACCCTAGGGTGCAAAAAGACCAATTGTTTAACTGTTGCTCACCTACTGTCAATAATTTTGCCATGATTTTTGTCAAAAATATTCATTGATCACCTTTCCGATCTCACGCTTCAACTTGTACTGATTGAGCTGCACAAAGTCCTGAGAAAGGCGTGTGTAAAATTCAGTCAGTATAGCATTTCATAAAGTAACTCTGTAGGTTTGAACAGAACATAGAGTAAAATCAAAGTTTCAAGCCCCACACCTCAGCATCTGTGATGGATACACGCTTGGTCTCAATGGTAGGCTGCCTTGCCACACGACTGCCGCGCTCCTGGAGTGAAAACTTCCTGCCTGAGAGAACAGGACGGTGAGATGTGCTTCTCAAAGGGCCAGACCTGAAGCCATTTGGCGGGGTCAACCTCTTGGCAGCCATGTCCATGGCCACCATGTCAGCCATTTCAGCATTGTACTCTGAATCTAGCTCTCCCTTGCAAACAGAGGTAGCACTCATGGCCGCAGGTGTCCACTTACTCACTGATGAATGTGGCTGATGTCACAGCTTTTTAGGACCAGATGAGACATCAGTATACTATAATGACAGAGAACACAGGTGAGAGCCATGTACCGTTTTGACCACAGAAATAAGAAAACAATTCCAGTAAATCGATGGGTTTTCCATTGAGATATTATCATACTAATGCATAATCTTCAATTTCCGACTGCAAGACTATGACACACTACTCTGTAGCCTAAAACAGTGCAGAGAACTGAAAGGCCTCTTATGTAACAAAGAAGAAATCTGTCATACAATAGATTTGCTGAAAGATTCGGCATGAGGCAATGCTAGTCTCATGAATTGGTACCTACTAATGCAGCAAGATATTGGAAAAAGCATGGCTCTAATGAAAATAGAATAAAAAAACTTTCAGATAGCTGTCAATACAAAAAGGCTATATTAGTCTTTACAAATCCCCTTTAAATCTGCAAAGACACAGTCCCATGAAACCGCAGCTACAGCAAAAACGTTAAACATCTAATTCTATTTAGGATACTTACAAATAGCTGGTATACGTGGTTAATGTTCATGCTTCCATGCTGAGAAACTCTTTGTCTCTCTCAAGGCAGGCCTTTCACTGACGAGCCAGGGACTTGAGAAGTGCAAGTCTTAAGGATTAACTCCTGTAGCCACATATAGCTGACGGGTGTTATTCCACTGTTTACTTGAAGGGCAGCCTGTGATGAGAGGTTCAACCCTAGATAAGTTAAACGTGGTCTCTTCACACTTGGCTTATGGTCTCTTGATGAACAGGCATTGAAAAAACAGTATTCTTTATTTACGTTAAAAAAAATCCCACACCCTCAAAAAAAAGGAACCACATTTTCAAAAGTGCAGAACTTTGTTATTTTTGACAATGCAAGTGTGAAGATTAGACTTGAAAATGTAGAGGATGTTGACTGTCTCGACCACACCACAGTTCTCAGGGAGCAGTTGGGGGTTAAGTGTCTTGCTCAAGGGCACCTTGACACACTTTGTGCAGGAGCTGGGGATCAGTAAATAGATGACATGCATACAGCAGTGGAGGATGAGGGGGAATGCTACATACCTTGCACACGTTATTATTTAGGAAGGACATGCTCATGTGTCGCTCTGCTGGCAGACCCTGCCTCTATCATACAGTCCTGTCACACCTCCAATGCAGCAGGGTTACTAAAAGCAGGAGAGGTCAGGGCCTCTACAGTTGATGGAGATCTGGACCAAAACTAAGAATGTAGTCAAGAGCTTCCTGGAGTCTCCTCTGCATTTCCTAGACACCCCTTCCAAGTAATTGACTGATATTCCTTCCAGTCAAAGCATGGGGCTCAGTGGGTAGGACCCTCGCTTCGGGAACTGAGGAGCCAGAGGCAGCAGGTTCGAACCCTGTGCAAGGTGTCAAGAAGGGCATCCCGCCTTAACCCCAACAAATTTCACTTCGGTCCATGTCCACTCCCATAATAGGTAACATATGAGCTCCGGACGAGCTCAACGGGAATGACAGGAGAAGGGTGGAGAGATATAAAGACTCTGTTGGAGGTGGACGAGAGTAAAACAGGAGTCAACGGCTGGACTCATGGAAATCTTCAGATGGTGAGCGGGGAGGAATAAACTAGGATTTCCCATTGGAAGAGAACTTAACATGCACTATTACCTGAGTGTACCGTCCACACTTTACACCATTTTGTTTTCACCCTTTCCAGGGCTCAGCTAGGTGACAGTTCACCCACCAGAACGCCAAATGCTTATTAGCATCACAAGGTGGTAAATCCAAAATCACCCACCTGGATAACAGGGCCACTAGGACCCGAGGGTCCACATAAACCAAGCTGACAACAAGCCTTTCACAGTGCCTGACCACGCCACCCCACAAGCTTAACATATCTCCTCCACCATTTTCTCCTTAAATCCCCAGCACCCAAGCGGGCGACACCCAAAAAAATCGAGAAAATAAATGAGCACAATTTACGAATAAGTATACTTCCGCCTTCGCACCTGTGTGAGCAAGACGCGGATATAAAAGCTGGTACAGCAATTGATTGGTCAGTTCCAGCGTTCTGAGACGTCAGTAACATAACTTTAGACAAATCAGAAGTGCTTGTGGGAGGGCCTGGTAGCCCTGCAACACGCCCACTTACCTGGCCCTCGTCAGATGTGCTCCCCTGCCTTGGGAAGTTCCATTGGAGGAACTTGAGTTTCAATGATGTGCCTTTTGTGTAAAAGCGGACATCAGATTAGAGTAGTTATGACATTTATTTTCATGTTTGGAAAGAGCATCCTAAGCTAAAGGGCAATGTCACTGTTGGCAAATGTTGGTGTTTTGAGGACCACTGAATTGCGACGACTTCTAGAAGACGAGGAGAAACTAAATCAGATAGTCACGTATAGTCAGAGGGTGAGCAATCCGACAAAATTCAAATATCTGTCTTATTTGATACTGATTTAGCTTTATTCTTTCATAATGTGGATTTGGCTATTACAAAATCATTGTGTACATTTTTTTCCACTTTATGCATTGACTATGCCCAGTTTCAGGAATTGGAGAAGGCGGCAGGAAATACGTTAATTTCAAATTACAGACTGGCCAAAACAAATCTCTCTCAAAAGCCAGTGTTTAAAGACGCTAAACTGCTACTTGCAGCGAAATACAAGGAACTAGAAACACTCTTTGGAATCAACCAAACCAAACAAGACCAACTTGGTGAGTAAAGCGACCCTGTTTGTGGAGATATTCTTGCAGCTCATAACACAGATGTGTTTTGTTTCGATGATGTGATCACATTAGCAGGGTGTTAACAAAAAGCACGATCATTCAGTAAATCTAATTTTGTTGCAGAAAGATGCAAAATTTCAATTGCTCAATCGTCTCTCCTAAAAAAGATAGCCCATGATGAAGAGGAGAGTGAGGTAAGGACACATTCATACACATTAATTCTTGAGATGCAGTGGCATTCTAATGTAATGGATTAGATTTGTAGTGAAGTAGTGACGTACATGAAATCTGCCTTACATGTCTTAACACGATATGAGGTTGTCATCTAATGTTACCCAAGACACGATTTCTTAGTGAGCTATATAGATGTACTAACTGCGCTCACAACAAGAACTTAGTGGTCACAGATAAAACTGCCATAAAGCTAACTATGCATAAAATCCCAATACATTCAAACCAATCTGCAGCCTCCAGGTCATAAATGATAAATAATGAATAAATGAATCAGTTCCTGAAGCACGTACTCTACCACAGCACTCTGTCTGTTGTCCCCTGAATAACTCATTATCAATAAGAACTATTAATGGTTTCACTTTCCATCAACATAGTCATTCATATTATCATTGATAATCCTCAATGATTATCAGTAATCATCAATATAGGCACTGCATTGTTGATTATTCACCAGTTCTAATGGGGAAAATAGTGAGAATACACTTACTGAGAATGCATAGGCTTTCTTGCCTGTGTTAAGTTACTTCAGAATAACTGATACACTGATCATCTTGGTGTAGCCAGTTTATAAACCATGGTACAAACATGGTACACAAATCCCTTTTAGGAAAAGCCAATTGTCATCCAGACATCAGGTCACATGTCTGTGGTTTGATAGAAATCCCTGGGAGGCAAACAGTTGGAGTGATTGTAAGAATGGTGAAAAATCAAAAACTGAGCCACTAATTATGGTCAATTAAGTTAGGGCACCAGGTGTGGTATACACACTGAGAAACATCTGCACCCCTGGACTTTTTATCATAGTGCAGAGGGGAGGGGGTTTCTGAGAATCATGCAAGGAATGAAATACCCGCTCAGCGAAGCAGACCACATATACTGTGGCTCTTTGATTTGAGAGCGGTCAACAAGAACAAGGATTATATGAGGCAGCAGGGGTACAGAAACGGAATTTATTGGCAGTGTCATTGGATAACAGGAGATGTCCTTCTATTCCCTCACACTTTTGAAAATCTACATCTACATCTCACAAGTTTAGGAGGCTCTTGAAACAAAGAGGGACTTTGACCCATTTCCAAATGGACGTAAATGATAAATGGCGTGGATGTAAGTAAAATGTGTAATATTTTCAACAGATGCTTTTTCAACAGTTTTTGGAGGAGGAAACACAGCTATCGGATTTTCTGGAGCGCTTTCAAAATTCCCGGAAACTCTGCCACATCAGGCTGGTCCTTGTGAGAAAAATACAGGAAATTATTGATCAGCAGCAGAAAATGCAAAGAGTCATTGCAATTCACCCCAACACTGAGCAGCTCTCAAATTGTAATAGGCTACCTTACCAATGCTTCTGCTGTCAAACATCTGCTATCATTTTACCTGCCATCTGTCATTCTCTTCTTTCTGTTCCACTTCACCCTCCATTCCTTCTACCAGTTGCTGGTGCTTTTTTACCTTCAATATATTTTGACAGTGAGGAGCCCGGTTGTGACAGACTCTATGAAAAAGTTTCCAGATGGCCAGCAAGACCCACAGATTTTCAAAAACTGAAGCCAAAACCAGGGAAACAACGCCAGGCACCACATTGAAGCAGTCAACTGCCAGGTCAACAATTTCAGATTTCATGTATTTTCTTACGGAATTTGTAGTTTTTTTCAATATGCCAATGCAAATTATGCATTGGCAAACCTTGCAGAATGTGTTGCCTTGTAAAAAAGTAGAATGTAAATGCATGCTCTCCTTCAATTGCATATCCATCAGTCGCTCCAATAGTGGTGTTATAGTGAGTACAAAAAGTGAAAACCAGCACCATTAAGGGGCGGCATAGCTCAGTGGGTAGAGCGGTCGTCAGGCAATCCGAGAGTTACAGGATCGATCCCCGGTCCTGCATACAGCATGTCGAGGTGTCCTTGAGCAATACACTTAACCTCTACCTGCTCCCCGAGTGCCATATGTTGGCAGCTCACTGCTCCTATATAATAGGTTGGGTCAAAAATGCAGAGAAATCCAAATTTCCCCTTGCGGGACTGATAAGGGAATCCTTATTAATTATTATTATTATGTTTACTTTGAGACAATTTATTGCTTCACATTTCAGCTTCACCAACACCCCCCCTGTTTGCGTTCATCCCTCATCAATGTCAACACTTGCAGTTTGATGAGATTTCAGATGTGAAGTGACCCCAACCCCACAATAACTCAGTCAACAACCCCATCATTATCTTGTTGCGTTGGCAGTGCAGCATCTCTGGGTCCTAACTATCTCTTCACAGTGGTTCTGGTGACAAAAGTCAACTCAAACAGCTGTTGGTTTTCTCCACAGAGTACCATGGGAAGTCAGCATCTAATCCCCTTTAACTTCACCTATGACTGTAGGGGAGATCAAGGTGTTTCAGGGATTGTGAAAGAGCTGTGGTCTTTGAGGATTTAACTTTATTACAGCAGTTCCACACAGAGTATTGTAGGGTCAAATCAACCAGTCAATAGCAATACTGAAATTGAGGCAAGTATGCATTGGTTCTACCATGGTAAGATAAAAACATGAGATTCAGTAGCTATACATTAAGTGTATTTAGACTGCCACTCAGAAGATCGTGAACAGAGCTTTAGCTTGTTGGGTCACCAAATGAATTTGAACTCCTCACCCACACTTGATATCTCAGATCGTCTGTGTGCTGAGGCTCATGCCAAGGTCAGCTGAGGACCATGGGTGGCACTTTCCAGTCACCGACTTATTCAAACCTCACTGTTACTTTTGTCCATAGTAATTTGTCATTACTGACCCTTCTGATAAGATGAAACTCCTGTTGTCAGAAAGCTGTCCTGCTTGAATGCTATCAGTCGTTGGCTGCTGAGCACTCGTGTTTTGTTCTCTCCAAGTTGTACAGGCCAGGATTCACCTGACTAACCACGGGGTTAACCGGTGTGCCATACATATGGGCCAATCAAGCTCCTGATACTAATTGATCCATGGAGAAAGCCCACTGGCTTTACATGAGATGATTAGGGGGGTGGAGCATGTAAAAAGGCTTTTGTTACACAACAGACTTCTGTTACAGTGATGTCAACAGTTTCTATTGTCCTTATGGACTCAAATTGGGCAATTTTCTCATCTGTCAGCCAGCTATTAAAAGCTTTTCAGCTCCATGTCTCCTCATCTCTGCATTCTCACATGAGTCTGAAGATACTCTTTTTATTCAATAGTATCATTGCAAAATGACCCACAAAACTGTGGTCATGAAACCAGTCAAATTTCATGTATATGAAAACCTACATGACCAATAAACTCATTGATTTTTGACATACGATAGGGATACATTTGTTAAGCATTGGTTTTGTGTCTAACCTGCAACCGGTGTTTCAGCATTGTCCTCAGAACAGTCAAGTGTAAAGGGGGTTAAAGAGTATCTCTGTTGTACGGAGGGACAACTAGAACAGTTCAATTATGGAAAAATGTTAACTTTATTTGATCTACGTTAAGAACACACTAGAACAAAATAGATCAGAAAAAAAACCTAAAGTTTTTGGCAGAACAAATGCTACATAATGGCTTATTCAGGTTGTAAAGAAGTATCATCACAATCATAAAATAGAACAGACATTAGTCCCAGTGAAGTTTTTTCCCCCCATAGGGACAGTACATATTGATGAACATTTAGAAATCTGAATATGCCAGATTTAGCCACTAGGCTAATTTTTATCTGTTGTCCGAAGCAGTTAGATATTCAGTGTCTTGCTCAAGGACACTTCGATATGCTTTTTGAAGGAGCCGGGGATCAAACCACCAATCTTCCTATCACTAGAAAAATCACCCTATCTCTTGAGCTATGCCAAACATGATATTCATGCTAAAGATACAGTCCTGAAGTTTTCCATGCAAACAGTTTTCTGTCAATTGGTGATGTATGTAAGAGATTGGCCAATAAATAACGAAATTTGGGGGCTTAGTTCATGCTCATCTGGTTTGAGGTCTTCAGCATTGCATCCAAATGCAGAAGAAAAGGCAGGTAAAAGTGAGTTTAAAGGAAAATATATTTTATGGCTGACGAAAATGTATCTCCAAATTAACTTGTAAAAGTACTTTTCTAATTGATAATTCAACATCAGTAACTAAAATCTAGTTTGAACCATGTTTTTCTGTGTTTGACAGCAGAGAAGATGCTAATCCGGTAACTTTATTTTGGGATGGATTTCTTGGCTTTGGATGTGCTCTAGCACCACTTAAGTTGCCCCGAGTAACCACTGCTTAAAAATCAAAGTAAAAAAGCTCTTGTTCTAAAAAAGAAAACCTTCTGGACTGTAGCTCAAACTCAGTAGTCTCATTGGTAAACATAACACCACATGATCATAATATTAACCATAAGGAAAACCTGAATATTCAACAGGATAGTGTTGGCATTGTAAAGTCATCCACCATCACAAGGTCCAACATTTAGCAGCAGTCAACAAATTAACTGATTCATTTCACCTGGCCCTGCTGCAAAGCGTCACAGTGACACCCACAGTTCACCAGAGGAATTACATCCCTGAGGGAAGACCAAGACCCAGTTCAGTGCGTCCGCTAAGGATGAACACATTTTTGTTTTATTTGGATAGTCATACCTTTTTCCATCCAAGCGTCAACTGACATGGACTGAATATTTAGGTAGTCTATTAGGGAAACTCTCAGGAGTGGCAAGCTTCCATTACACTCCTCTTGATCTTCTCATAGGTGACAAACATCACTATATTCCAGGAACCCAGCCGAAGGAAAGAGGGCATGAATCTGGGGGGGGTATTTATATATATAATGTTTCAAAATCCACTTTTTAAATAAAAAAAAAATACATTTTCTATTCATTGCTCTTGGGTTTTACAGTGCCTACCCCTTATAGAAGGCAGTGGGTCCCTCTTTAATCAGCATGGTTATGGCACAGTTAATAGCACTGCTGTACTGCCCGGATGCTGAGTTCATGAACCTGGTCTTCACCACATCCACTGGAGACGCCACTACAGTGGTACAGAAACCAGCCCCAAAGGCTGCAGTGAAGTGACAGGGCATGCTGTCTGTTGAAACACAAAACATTTGGATTTAACATTGAGAACTACTGACGGATTAAAATTAATTACCCGAGCTAAGACACCTTATCTCTAGTGTTCAGTATTTAGGGGTTTCTAAGGGGTTGTCACCACTTGCCTGACATGAGGTTTTTTCTGAGGATGAGCTCTTTCATCAGGTCGTAGGTCACCAGCTCTGAGCAGTTTACAACCGCATTACGGGTAATGTTTGGTAGACAGCCTGAACAGTGAAAAGAAAACAATCATTAGTATTGATGATTTTATAATTTCATTTTACTTCTCATTGTATAAAATATTAATTTTAGTCTTTCCATTTAAATAAACTCAACTGACAAAATTGAATATTTTAGTCAATCTACATACCAACATGTTATCCTTAAGCCATGAGTCTATGAAAGTCTGCGATGCACATGCACAAAATACATGCATTGTCTGTTTTACTAAAGCTTAAAATTATGAGACGCAAACAACAAAATAATCAGAAATTAAATGTTGAGGTAAATTCAGAATACTTGTTTTCCATAAAATGTCACCTTTCCAGAGCCCTCGAATGCCTTCATCCCTGGCAATGGTCTTGTAAGCATCAAAAGTGCCCTTGTATCTCTTCACTGAGCTCCCATCAAGTTGTCGGAATTGAGCTTGAAATCTCACTTTCACCACATCCGTGGGCTGAGCGAAGGCCACTGCCATTGCCCCGGTGGTACAGCCTGCCATCAACAGACTCCCAACTCCAGCATCTGTCACAAAAATGAAATGAACACAAACTACACGAGGAGCATATTCTCTGCTGCTACAAGCTTACAGCATGAAAAGGTTGGACAGGAATACATCCAGAAGTACTGATTAAATATTGGACACTCAGCAAATAATAAGTACAGGGCCTTTGGAATGGATTATATCATTGTATACGTAAGGATATATTTCTCATGAAATGCCACCCTTGAAGTGAATGAGCATGCTAATAGCTGTGTATTTAGCCAATAAATCCAATGACTGGAGGGTAAATGAAAAAGCTCTATTACTCTGAGAAGCAGTTTTTGTATTTTATTTCATGAGACTAAAATATTATATCATGAGCTAAAGCAGACCAACAACCTCCTCCAAATGTGGGGCTCTCCTGCATATGCAACCGCCTCAAACCCTTTACCAATGATTAATAAATCCTAAATACTTGCAGGCTTTAGCTGCTAGGTGTGTATGGAAGGTGGTGGTGGCATGAGTGTGTTGTGTGTGTGTGTGTGTGTGTGTGTATGCTGGAGGCTCTTGCTTCCAGTTTCAGGTGTCCTTACAGTAGGAACATGGCAGCAATACCGTCTGATATATTGTTTGCATTCGTTTCTTATATTTTCTTCAAATCACATGGTGACTGTTATTCACAGATTTGCAGATTAAGCTAAATACTGGCAACAGCAGAAAATAGCAGAAATGGCTCACATTTACATGGAAAGCTCATCTGAAAACACATAGTGTTGATGATCAGCATACAATCAGTCCCATACAGAACTGATCAAGCACTGTGATAAGACATTTGTTTTATGTAGACACCTGAGGTTTGAAAGCTACAGCTTGTGCTAGTCAGTAAACACAGTTACAATGGGATTTCAGTAACCCACTTCAAGTTAACAGCAAGAAGAAATAAACTCTCACTTTGTGACTCCTTGGCCACAGTGACTGTAAGCAAACATTAAGGGGGCTTACTTTCTGATCCTTTGGTGTAGAGCTGCTTCATCGAGTCATAAAGGCCGATGCGGACTGAAGCAAAACTCATCTGTCTGTGGAGCCCCGGCACCAAACCACTGTACAGGCTACGTGCTCCTTCTGTTCTTACCATGGTCTTGATGGTGCCAAATACACCCTTATACTTCACCTTCTCACCCTCAATGGAGGACTTGGATTCTCCTTGGACCTGGAGCAGTGGGACATCTCATGTGAAACAAACACATAGCAATGTATGCCACAGAGTTTAAAGAGACCATGTTTAAGGCTGTAGCTATTGAATAGAAGAAGAGGAATGACAATAAAAAGGAACAACAGTAATAAAACCCAAACACTATACACATCCTCACCTGGAGTCTGACTTTGGCTGTATCCAGAGGGAAAGTCACCAGGTCAGCTACACAGGCTGCTGTTCCAGCTCCGAAGAACTTGACAGTAGCTGTGGGGTTCAAGTCGGAAGTCTTCACAACATCCATGATTGATTTTTAAGATTGGGAAAAGAAAAACACACCCCAGCAACAAAAGAGACTCCAACTATTTCAAACCATACCCATCTAGTAGTTTAATTGGCGGATGTTGGTTCAAGCATGGTATGATGAGGACTTCGTCCACTTGAGAGGGATTCTAATCGAACCGGCTTGTCAACATCTTCCCATTATTCTCTTCAACATTCAGGACGTCGTGTTCACGTTTTGAGTAGGGAGTAATTTGCATTTTGAACGTAGGTTCTTCTGGTAAAAAAAATGCCCCATATCTACTACACAGCACTGGAAAATAACCAAAATTTAACTTGGAAATCTACGAGAATAGAAAAATTTGATACAATCAAACGAGGCTATTCGATCCAGCTGAAGTAGTCCTTTTAAATATGAAGGCAGCGAAACGACGCATGTCCACTCCGTGATGAGACCGATCCAGCAGCTGTCAGTGGAGATTTCAGGCATCATAAGTGGGAGTGACAAGTGAGTGGTGAGATCATCGAGGACATTATTTTGAGGAAATATGGCCTCAGGATCAGTTTACCAAAAGAAAGGTAATGGGGGCTGTAAGTATGTATTTCAGATAACTGACTTCTTACTTTGAAACTATTTGACATGTCTAAGTGTCAAATAGTGACTGATAGTTACCTCGGGAGCCTCATGAATATTCATGTTCAAGTTCACAGCCAATCCCGGAAGTACACAAATGTGTGACCATGTTGACCCGCTTGTCCGGGGACGGGTCTCGGGTCATAGTGGAGCTTATCCCAGTGCTCAGGGGCAGGGGGACACTGGACGGGGCACCATTCAATCTCAAGAGCTGACATAGTTGGAGACTTTGTGTCTTGCACAAAGACACTTGGGACACTCTTCGTGTGATGACAATTAGCCTGGGGGAATATTTGTCGTTTTACATTCTAAATGTTCATTGCTCATTAAAATGCATGTCTAAAAAAATCTAAAAAACAAACAACCACCCTGGTCAATGGTAGAATAGAATTCTTTTATTTGCCACATGACCAAGGCCAATGTAGACTGTTCTCAGCATTTAACCCATTCCTATTGTAGAAGAGCTGTGAGCACGGCTGCCCCATGGTGCTCAGGGAGCAGTTTAGAGTTCATGCTCACAGACACGTCACAGTTTCTGCTAGATCTAAGGACCAAACCACCAATCTCTGAGTACTAGATGACCCCCCTACCTCCTGAGCCATGCCAACCATCTGGTATCACCTATAACATTAGTGATGTCCTATCAATATAATTGGCTTTCTTTAAAAAAAAAAGATTATAGAAATGCAATTTATAAGAACCAGTCCATTTACCATTCGTGTCGCAGACCCCTGCTGGTGTATCAGCACCATGTGCCTCCACAACAGAAGATGCACTGGATATAGGAATTATGAGTTCAAGTGTTTTATAATATCCACCCATCCATCGTCAACCACTTATGGTCATGGAGGTAGCAGATTTCAGCCAGGACCTCCAAGCTCTCCTTTCTCTTGCAACATCCACTAGCTCTGATTGGGGGATCTCAAGGCGTTCCCACGCCAGTGTGGAGATATAATCCCTCCATCTGGTCCTCGGTCTACCCCGTGGCCTTCTCCCAGCTGGAGGTGCCTGAAAAACCTCTTTTGGGAGGTGATCAGGTGGCATCCTTACTAGATGCCCCAACCACCTCAACTGGCTCCTTTCTATTTGTAGGACCAGCGGCTCTACTCCGAGTCCCTCACGTATGTCTGAGCTTCTCACCCTATCTCTAAGGGAGACACCAGACACCCTCCTAAGAAACCTCAGCTCAGCTGCTTGTATCCGTGATCTTGTTCTTTCAGTCATGACCCAGCTTTCATGGCGATCGGAGAGAGTGGGCACAAACATTGACCGGTAGATCGAAAGCTTTGCCTTCTGGCTCAACTCTCTCTTGGTAAAGGGAGCGCAATATGACTGCAGCATATTTGACTGTCTCCAGCACAACAACCTTTATTTCACATCTCACAGATTCTCAATAGGATAATACTCCTTTGTCCCCGCTGAATGTCTTAGGACACTGTCCTAAGACTCAAGACTCCTGAATCATTCACTTATCACACAAGCTGCTAAACAAATGTCAACGATATAGATCAAGTCAGTCAGCGACAAACACTACACAACATTAGCATATCTCCAACAAGAGGTAGGACATTCTGGAAAATATGCATAAAAAAGGTATCTATTACTATAAATAAAAAACAAAAATTTATTTATAAAAATACGTTACACTTATTTTACATGATCTATTCATAATTTGGACACACTGAAACTTAAACAATGACTGTAAATCATCATAAATCTTTGTTTTTGCAGCAAAACAAAGAAAAGAGTGTTAGGGATCTTTGCTAAAGCGAGTAGCAAATATTTTAGCTATTCTTGCAGTTTCTTCTTTTCTCATAGGTCCTGCTGGGATGTTGGGCCTTGGCCGGGGAGCTTGGTATAGAGGAGTAGAGCTAGCTCCCTAGAAAAAGAAACAAACAAATTAGCAATCGAAATATTTACATTTCATTTAGATTAGTTCAAACTGGATCTTCATAGCAAAGCAACTCAATGAATAGCAAATAGCAAGGGAGGAAGTGCCATCGTCATACTTTGTCATTATCTTTTTGATAAGTGATTAAAGAAAACCTCCTTGAATGTTTACATGTATCTAGTCAATCCTTGTGTTTATATCTGAAGATTGTTGTGTTGTCATTCGATGTGAAGTATCTGTGACAACCATGAAATTTACATCAATTTCAATGTAGTGAAAACCTATATGGCCAAAAACTGATTTTGAATGCGGAACACAACAGACGATAACAGCAACTGTAGGCCTTCAGTACATGTCAGTTTACGGTTGACAAAAAGACTTTCCAACTGGTTCTTCAAAATATTATTCAAATTATGTTTTCTTTATATTCCAGCCTCCACCCTCTTTCAGTGTGTCCTACAATTTGATCTCCACACATATTCTGTTGAAATTAGATCCTGCTGTACCAGAGTGACAAAGACATGCCTTTCCCTGTCTACAGCTGACTGGGCACACCCAGTCACTTCAGACAGTTGTCTGCTTTGACGAAGATATTTTGGGCCACTTGAGATAAAAATAGAAATAGTATTATTAACTGTTATTCATAAACTATACACTTTCTAATTATTAC
>OMLC01035738.1:34549-54557 GCA_900302585.1 Regalecus glesne
AAAAAATGATATATATATTAATTATAATTGCAATTTATGATTATAATTTCACATTTCACATTTTCATCCAGGTTATTTTATTTGCAATGACAACATTCACCAAAACAATTCAATAGAAACCGTTACTACCTATGCTTGTATGTTTAGAAAATTATATATATAGCTGCTAATTCATTTAAAGTGGAACATACCTGTTCTTTTAAGTATGAGATTGGCCAATGTAATCTTTAGCGTGCCAACCTTTGTGTCTTTGTGCTTCTGAATGTCCATAACTTCAAAAAGAAAAAAATAAGGGTTTTTTTCAAAGAAAAAACGAGTTGATATGTTGCTTTCTTTTTCATGGAAAAATAATTTGAAAACGTGAGCATGTGTCATTCGCTTAAATTTTGTTTGCCATTTTAAAATAAATTTTAAAATAAAAAAAAAAAGAAATAGATTCCCTCATCAATCACGCAAGGGGAAATTTGGATTTCTCTGCATTTTAACCCATCCTATTATATAGGAGCAGTGAGCTGCCACCATATGGCAGTCAGGGAGCAGTAAGGGGTTCAGTGTCTTGCTCAAAGACACCTTGACATGCTTTCTGCAGGACTGGGGATTGAACCTGTAACCTTCCGATTGCCAGACGACCGCTCCACCCACTGAGCTATGCCATACAATGGTACGATAAAACAGCATTTTAACCAAATCTACTAAAACACTAAAAGACTATAAAGACGTTCAACCTGAAATTGCTGTATTGATTAATGAGTATAACACTGACTTCATGACTTCAGAAATTTTTTACCAGAGCTTTGACATTCAAATGAGCTTTGTACTGTTATACAGAATCCTAACAGTAAAGACGCAAATCATATCCATATTCCATGTCATTTTTTTGGGTTCTGTGATTATAATTAACTCATATGAAGATTCATTATGAACTTTGTATTACAGATGCAGATGTATTTCAACTGGTCATAAATTAATCATTGTTTTTTAAAATCTAAAATATAAATGTCACAATTTGCTGTAACAGCATTCAAGTGTGCAACAATGTAACTTATGGCAGGGGGTCAAGGCAAGAGTGGGCATCAACTCTGTTCTTAAGACTATGGTAAATGGTAAATGCAGTTGTGACTATCCAAGTAGTGACTTCACCTTGTAAAAATAGTAAAACTGTTATGTAGCATGCAAACATTATTAAATTTCTAAATGTAAAATCCTGTACTTTTATAACTTTTGGTAGAGCAACGACTCATATATTATTGGTATCCAATCATGCTCAAGTTGTAACTGACCTTTACAAATGTCTCTGTTCCAAACAGTGAAGACAGCTGAGGCCTCTTCTAACAGCTCTGCTAAGCTGCAGGTCTCTCCATTGCTCTTCTGCATCTGCAATTCACAGGGGACCTCTGTGTGGAAGTCAAACTCTGGGCAGAAGGTCCTGGCAACTACTTGGGTGCTCTTTAACACACTCTCAGGCAGGAAGGAAAGCTGGACAGTAACATACGCATTCAGTCCAACACCAGCATAGTAGTGGAATTTTTCATTCTGTCTTGACATTGTTCTGTAGGAGAGGAACATGCACCAATTAAGAAAGATGAAGGGCAGTTTTTTATGAATGTCCCACCACCACTAGCCTGAATTCCCTAAAATGATAAGTTGTAAAAGCCATCAAAACTAGACAGGTTGAGTAATTTTAAGATCATGTTTAATACTTTCAACAACTTCCTCATTTTTAATCACTTTTTTGATTTTAGAAAATTGTTTCTAGTAGGAAAAAAATAAACCAAGTTGAAATCACCCTAAATGTTTTTTAGAGATACACGGAATTATTCAAAGCCTGCCCCAAAAGAAATCATTTCATAGTTAGCATAAATATTTGTAAACTGACCCACAAAAAGCACAACTCCTTAGGCATATTCTATCTCTTTTTTCTAAAAAATTTGTTTCTCTGGGCCACCATGACCTTTCTATCACCCTTAAAGTTATTTGAATAACAGATAATTTTTCAGGTTTTCCCAGGTATTGTAGATCTGCCATTGCTTCCTTTGAATGGAAATTTATTTAATCGATGGGTAGTGGTGATGCTGTACCTTGCTGCTGCCTGTAGACCAGATGCTCTATGTACCTGCACCAATAATGTCACAAAACGGGAGGCTAACATCTCATGCCTCAGTCCTTCAGTTTTCCAAGGCCGGTGCTTGTACTGAACACACACATCTAGCAACCCTAAGGAATATTTTTTTACAAGTTAAAACATTACAGTTGCATTGTGTTACTGGACCATTGTCAACCCTCTTTGTATCTGTGTGTCTACCTGAGGGTTGAGGCTGATTGTCTCTGGAAATTTCAGTCCTGGGCATAAGTGGGAGGGAAAATGCTTGAACCTCATTAGGTTGTTGTCTCTGCATGGTCACCATAGCACACAGCTTGGAAAGCGGAAGCATTCCTTTGGCAACAAGCTGATCACGAACATTTGGATAATAATATCTGCGGAGAAACATGATGATTAATCTCTATGAAATAGCAGAAAATTCAGTGAAATGTTACTTTTTTCATATCAACTTACGATCATGTTGAGTTTTACAAAAAGGAGTAAAACCCTAGGTACTAGCTTCAAAATCAATGTTCTAGCTCATATAATGACCAATTGCGCACCAGTACAACAATCACTGACCTGCACCACACTTCAAACTGGATACTTCCTCCATTAGCCAGGCCTTGACTGGCAAGCGAACTGAGAAACAACCTCTGGATAGGCACTCCAATAGGAGCTAGTAGCACATGGGTTTCACTATGGCTAAACACTGGGTCTGGGACGCACAGAGTGGTGGTAGTTCGAAACTGCTTAAGGTTCACACCTGGCAGGAATGAGATAAACACTAAGACAATCTATAACAAAAACATTGGCTTGATTTATTTCGAAAAAACTTTGTCCAGCAGAAAAAGAATAAAAGCCTTACTGCTCTCGATAAGGTTTGTGTCCAAAATTCTTGCAGGGTCTCCTTCATCTCCTTCCTGGCAGGGGAACGTGTATTTGATGTAGCAGTCAGCTTCCCCCCAGACAGTGGATTGGAGTAGAGGCAGCCCTTTGACTCTCTCCACTCTTAGCACAAAAACATGCTCTGTCATAGCCCCATCTTGTGTAAAACTCACCTTGGGGAATAATAATACAATTTATCTGAAAGCACCTTTCATGACACTCAAGGTCACCTTACATGAAACACAATAAAACAAAGCAGTAAAATCCTTAATGCAATCAACAATAAAACATACATTAAGCAATAGGATATACATCAGCAGGCATTATTTGATGCTGTAAATGCTATTTAAGTGCAAATGCTAGCAAGAAAAAAAGGGTTTTTACATTCACAGCAAACAAAATGGGGTTTCAAACTGCCACTCTTCACAACAGCTACTGCTTCCTAACATATTAGGCACACTGGTTTGGTGCTGAATGGAAGGGAGATGACCACTTATTTTTAAATTCGTTCCTCTTTGAATTACAGATTTTCACTGTGGACTTTTCTCGAACTGGCCACCTTTGCATATGCCAATTTAGATAGACTCACATTTGAAATGTAGGTTATTGGCTAACAACTGACGAAACTAGGCTACTAGCTAACTGCTGAAGAAACGAGGTGCGCTTTCAATCTTCAATGAGCCCAAAATCTATTCAGTCAATTGTAGGCAATGGAGATGACAGGACACAAAACGTAATTGGACGAAACCAGAGTAGACATCCTCACACAGAGGGTAGAGCAGTTGGACATTTGTAATACTGCTTGCAGTGGAAAAGAGAATTTTGAATCGTTACGTTGCGGCAATGTTTCACAAATAATACATATGAAAAATATAATTTGTGCAGAGTCCAGAGACAGCTGTGGTTCGGTCTACATGCAGACCAGAGTCCTGATATTAAGGAAGACTGGTTTATGTGAATCAGTTGTCCAAGACCATCATTTATTTAAGAAGACAGTTTGCAGTGTCTTACAGGAGTGGTTTAAAATAATGCAGGAGTCAGTTCAAAAGTTATCTTGCTAAACCATGTAATCCTTATAAACGTGTGGTTGTGTATTCATCATAAAACAAGGAAATCACTATACTATAAACCTAGGCCAGTACAATACTAACCTTTGTTTGAGAGTGTGGCTGGTGATCAAGGAGATGTACAGGTCTTGGAAGAGGAGACACAGAGACACACTCTTCACCTCTCACACGCTGGAGGGCAAGTATTTGTTCAGATTGGCCCATGGCCAAACTGACCCTGAGGTTTCCCTTGTGGCTTCCTGAGAATACATCAATAACTGGCATATAGCAGTCCACCCCTAAAACAGGGTAATGTGCTTGGAGAAGCAGGGAGGCAATCTTTGGCTCTCTAGAAAGAATAAAGAGATAAACATTATGTCATTGGATATTCCCTTATAGGTTTCCCTAAACATTCTCACAACTATGACAAACCAATCTCACCTAAAGGACATGTAAAACTGGTGGAGAGGCAGTTTAACCAGGCCGAGTAGATGATCCTGAGCTGTGCCTCCAGTCCTCTGCCACACCTCCACTACCATAACGTTATTTTTCATCCTCTCCAGCAGCTTAGAAGTTAAAGCTACTGGGGTCACCTGACAGAAAGAAAATTAAATGAGCCATATATTTCAGCAGTATTCAGTTCAAAGAGAACCTTACAGACATCACATCCCATGATCATAAATGGATAAATTAGCTTTCCTAACCTGAATAAAATTGAATGAAGGGTTTGTCTGACCCCAGCTCATTGTAGATCTTGCAGTTTCCGAACCGAACAGTTTACAATTCAAGTAGAAGTTGGGAGCCTTCATGGTCCCGCAAACAAAGTTCTTTCCATCTGGAATGATGAGCAAGGCGTGCAGCAAGACATCATGGTCCTCATCCCCCTGTGTCCTTGATGGTGATTGATAGAGTGTAAAAGGTCCATGAGAGTCCCTCTGTCCATTGTTTGAATCCAACTTAAAGTCTGCTGTGGGGCCTGATGGCATGTCCTCCTCACACATGTCATCATGCTGAGGTCCAAGGCCGGGCTCCTTCAGTGGACTGGCTATATTATGTGAAGGGAATCTAGCATTTTCAGTTGACCCTCTTTTGGCAGAAGAAAAATCTTTATTGTGTACAGCAAGCACTATTGACACCTGAGAAAAATAAACAGAACATAACTTTATAAAAAATACTGTCTATATGAACTGTAACTGGACTAGATAACAGTAGCTGTGTAAAATAATACCTTGAGAAGGCCAGTCTCCTGGGCTTCACTGCTCCCTTCTTGACTCTGTATAGCCAGGACAACAAGCTGGCTCAGAGTCTCTTGCTGCAGCAGATCACGGAGTGGGTAAACTGTTTTACCAATGAGAGAAGGCTACAAAAAGAAGCCAAAGTCATTTATGAAATGCAGAGGAGTTTTAATGTGTTTCAGTATATTTAAAGCCTTTTATGGCAATCTGAAATTAGATACTCTTTGAGTTGTTTCACCAGCTAGTACAATGCAATTACCAATGCCCTTCAAGCTATTACACTAACCTTCTTTTGGCTGTTGTTTCTGGAGTAGATCTTGAACGTGAGGTCACTTCCCAACCACTTTTGAAGTACTGCTCCATTGAAATGGACAGGGAACACAGAATGGTGCTGGAACTTAACCACTTAAACATGAACATGAGAACATTAGATAGTTTTACGAAATACATACAAAGAGTAGATAATAGAAGATAAAATAAATGTGATGAAAGTCACAGCCTTTATTCATTTCTCTATATTCTTTATTCTCAAAACATATTTGAATCCTACCTCCTCCCATAACTTTACTTGAGACAGCTCTGGTCAACTCCCCAGCAACAGCTTGACTGGGATCATGTAGACAGGAACTGGGCATTACGGGGAACACGTACTCTACAAAGTATGAGCTAAAAATAGAAAAGATTATCTATGCTTTAATTGTCAATAAATAATAACAATAACAAAAGAAACAATAATAATCATTCTAAAAAAAGCCACTTGATTTGAGTAACATGGTGAATGTTATGCCCACCATTTCTTGCTGATTAGTGGCCGAGGTGGTTTCCCCTTATCAGAGATCTTTCTGGGAGTAGTAGCAGAGCTTCTGCCAGTAGGTACAGTCAGAGAGTGGATGGTCACTCTAGCCAGCCGAATCCCACCCAGTATAGTCAGCTGATCCATCTTCAATCCAAGCAAAGTGTCCATATCCTCTGGGGGGCATTTTTTCAATGACTTTGGGCTAAAAAGAACAACAGTACCTTGAATGTATAGTTGTAATGTCTTATTGCTTTACAGTCATACAATACCAGGTCTCGGTCTGCTTAGTGTTGCCATTTGTTCTGCACCTACTGTGTCAAGCCTTCTTTGGGTAACTATCTTGTTATTACTCAAATTATTTCAAATATTGCATGGAAAGAAAACCAACAACAGAATTAAGAATAACTCACTCAGTATTCTTAAGTTCAGAATTCTTCAGCAATTTCTCAGCACCACCTAAGAAGCTCTTCTCTGTTTGACTTTTATTATGAGACATAGCTCTCTCAAGTGGCACATCAGCATCATCTGGTACGACATCTAACATCTGAGAGACAACAAAATAAAAAATTAGGCAACAAGCCCTATTCAGGAAAATCATTGTTTGTGTTGCTTTGACATAGTATGACAGGCTTTGAGATTAAATGCAAAGTAACTAATAGTATGGCTTTCAACTGTTAACAGACAAAATTAATCCATCTACTTACAGGGGCCTTGTAAAAAAGATTCTCTAGTAAGCTCTGGTCGTATTGTGGATCATTGAGCTCACTATCACCATATACACTGTGCCCAGAAAGCGAGTCAGGAGGAGAGGCAATTACATCCCATAGAGGTGGAGGTGATGGTGTGTTTAAGCTAATGAAAACAAAACAAAAACAAAAATTGGACAAAAGAAGAAAAATTGAAAATTGATTATGAAATTTGGAAATAATTGTGACAACACAAAATACTGCCAATAACATAAAACAGCTACCTGCCAAGGAGTAGATCCACAGCCTTGTTCTCAATGTCAGCAGGACAGCTTGGACCAAGGTAGTCAGGGACCATGGCAGCAGGAACAGGGTGGAGGCTTGAATCAGTGTGCAAAATGTTTTGGAGCAAACCTCCACAAGGAGGAGGAGATAATCTGGAAGAACAGGAAAATGAGTTTGAGAAACTACCGTCTGTGCAAGTATATACATTGAAAAAAGTGTAGTGATGATAGTACTTTCAATTTGTTCTTCATAACACTAACGTGGTGGGTGGTAAGATGTTGTCCTTTGAGAGTGGCAAAACAGCGTCTTGAAGAGCTGGATAAAAATCAAGGTTCTTTTTTGAAGCAGATACCACCATGGCATTTCTAAGCTTGCTCCCACGCTCTAAAATAACTGATAAGAAAAACTTATCATGAAGATATTCCAATATGGTCAACTTTTTATCTCAGCAGTTTCACATATCTGATATACTTCAATGTAACAGAGCCAACCTGATAGGATATCATTAGAGGTTTGCCTGTCATGGATTTCTTGTCTTGGAGGGTTTGTTGTTTGTCCTTGTTTAGTGCCACCATCTGCTGTTGGTATTTGGTTCTCTGACAAGTGTTCTTTCTCCTTGTTGGTCTGGGAACTCTTTTTCTCATTGTCATTCTGGGCACTTTGAAAGTATAAATGATCTTTTCCTCTGAAAATATGGAAAAATATGGACTCACTAGTTTCATATGTTGAATTAATAGTATGGGCTAAATAAAGACAATTAACTGGCATCTTAACACAAACACAACCATAAAAACAGCTGAAAACCTTGGTGTGTTTCCATCGCTGCTCCCAGAAGGCTGTCTGGGCTGGGAGGGTACCATCAGTGCAGTGACTCGAGGTACTTCAATACTGATATCTGCAGTAGGAATTGTGCTACTGCTTTCATAAGCTTCAGCCAGGGGCTCCAAAGTAAGTGATACCTAGGTATACAAATACACCATGTTGGGTAAAATTGTGCAACCTATAAACAGTGACTAGGAAGCAGAGTTGTCTTTACAGTCTCATAAATAACTTGATCAAATCTACCTGAAGGTATAAAACATTAGATGTAGTTAAAAAGAGTTGAATTGGTTCAGTGCGATCAGAAGTTTATAAACAGTCTGAGTACTGTTTATGAGGGGGGAGGAATGCTTGCAGTCTGCTCAGACTGAAGATATCACCTGTTTGAGTGATGAAACATTTCTAAATAAACTTCCGATCCAGTTGAACTGATTCAACTCTTTTTGTGATTCCCTTACCTAGATTATTGTGCATGCATCAAGACATTAGATGTAGTTATCAGCCCATAAAGAAGATAAAGGAGTGATAAATCTCAGGCTTTATAGTATATACTGCTATAAGAATAACAAGTTGATATATGGGGTATGTTTGTTTTTAAATGTATATAGTATCCATTATTATGATAGTGCTTTTTATATTTTAATAGTAGATTATGACTCCTGTTGACAATTACCAGTCAAGTTTCCAATTCAAGGTCATATTGCTGCATAAACCTTTTAGTGTATCTGATAATGATCAAATTACTGTCAGCAGTTGGAATCTAACTAAATATTTTGATCATTACAATGCAATCATAGTCATGCTGTGTGTATAGTTTGTCTGTGATAAATGACTAATAGTTGAAAATAGCTGGACACCAGGTGGAAAATAAAAATTAGTAATTTGTTATGACAGAATTAACTGTTGCTAGTAAACTTGTGTTCTTTAACCAGCCATCAAATGGAGATATTATGCTGCTATAAAAAGTCAGTTGTATTTGATTGTTTACCTACCTGTAACTCCCCCAGTTTTTCAGATGTCGGAGAGACAATTGTATAATATCCACTAATGGAATTTGACAGGGAGAGACTAGAGATCCCTGGAACCTGAGCCCGACCAATTGGCAAATGATCCAGCTTTGTTAAAACTTCCATCACCAAGGAGCCCATATCTGTCAATGAATGAAAAATGTATTGAATGCAAGTTTGTATGATTACAATAACCTTGAATATACTACTAATACATCAACAATGCCATGTGCATTGGAAGATGCACATAACTAGCTTATAACCTTAACCAACCACTGTAGGAGTCATGTTACCTGTCAAGTATGAAGTGAACTGCTTTGGACCACAGCGAATGGGGTAGCAAGTTGTGGTCTTGACAGTTTTTTGTAATGTCTGTAATCCATCTCGTGGGTAAAAGATTGTCCCATTGGATGATTCGCCCCACCAGCGCAACCTGACAAAGGTTGCAGGTAGAGACTTTTGAACTGTCCATAACACTCTGTCTATTGTCACCCGTAAGAAACATCTCAGCTGGCCTTCAACAAGAGGAGGAAGGCTGGTTGAGGGGGACACATCACTGGGGACTGCAAAAGACAACAATGATTGCATATCCCATCAAGATAAAGGCAAAAATAATTCAGATTACCCGTTTCAGAAAATAGTGAACAACTTTTTGTCTTGATGCATGCTCAATAATCCAGGTAGGGAAATCACAAAAGAGGTGAATCTGTTCAGCTGGATCAGAGTGAACAACTTTGCCTATGCACTAAAGTATCCAATATGTTGTTCTCTGCTTGATAATTATTAGTTTTGAAGTAAGGCTTATGAGACACAGACTTCTGTTTTTGTATAGTTTTATATTAGTTTCTAAGTATATTTTGTAAGGTATACCCTTTGGAAATGCATTTTTGTTAGAACATAGGGTTCAGCCTTCTGTTGATATGGATGTAGTTGTGCATTTTGAATTTGGTTTTCACATAATTCAAAAGGGGTAGAAAAGACCTCATGATTAAAAAATGGCATGAGAGGAGGGTCTTTGAGCAACAAATGTTAATTTATGACAATGGGCTCCACAAATACAACGGACTTGAGTTGCTATCAAATTTAACGTTAGTAGCTGCGAACGCATCTATCATTAATATTCTTGAAAGTTCGACTACAGTACTTAAGTCACTTAAGTGGCTTACGTATCTTACATTTAGATGCAACAAGAAAGAAAGATAACATGGGCTTAGTGTCCAATGTAAATTAGCACAGGCTTGACAGCTGACCATAGCAAAACAACTATGCTAGCTAATTAGCAAAGTTAGCTTGGAACATTTGATAAATTGACAACAATTTGCGTCACCTTTCCTTCTGCTAATCCCAGATTTGGCAGACCTTAGATTTTTGCTCTTCATTCCTCAGCGGAACAATTTAAACAATAAATGGTAGTCTGAGCATAGGAAGTGGCTTCCCAATTTGCAAACATCGTTTAGCGGCATTACAGCATAACAGTCGCTGTAACCAGGCAGTTGAAGCTTAAAGTAAAAGCTGTTTCTGTGGAACAAACGTCGCGCCTATTCTACCGCTAGTGTCAGCATAGCCTTGTGGGAAATTGAGTTTTGGGTTGCCTGAGAGTTTGCCGGTTCAATTTTCACACATCAGAGTAGATTAATCGTACAAACATGTCTACATATTTACACATGAATACTTATAGAGAACATGAACAGTGAATATGTTCAGCTCTGTGCAACATATCTATATGTCAGTTAGATTTGACAATGCATTTGCTCTGAATTAAATTTAGGAACAGGAGTAACACATGGGCCCAGCTGTAAGAATGTGCTAAGGTTCAAAGGTAAGAATGGAGCACAGTGAACCACATGTTTGAAGGTTTCAATGTACAGATGATGCCAGTGAGGCTACTATAATTTATTTTCATGTTTATGGTATGGTTTGCGGTATTTTAAGATTTCTTTAAAATCTATTTAGTCAGTTTTGATTCATTCACGTACAATAGCTTTAACGAACGCTTCTTCTTAGGTCTATGTACTTCATATTACTTGATAGAAATTCAGATGTTATCTTAAATCTTAGTTGACTGAAACAAGATATCATTCAAGTTAAGGATGCTCACCCTTGTATCTAGATTCCTTTCTTTATTGATTGATATCCGAAAATGCCACAATATTTGGGCACTTTAAGGTTAAAAAAACGTCATATTAAGGTTGCACTGGTACATGACATTCATTATGTAACGATACAGCTGGAATAATAGGTGACTGAATTCAAATGAAAGTGGTGATATCTGTTAATAATTATGGGGCTGCCTTTACACAATATAATCCATCACGTGTGTTGGCACGCTTAAATATATTATAAATCACGTATACAAAGGGTTTCAATTCCATTCACCACAGAAATAAAGAACCACGTTACTTTTTGCCACATTACAAATTCAAGATTTTTTTAAATTAAACATGTACAAACTCGTCATTGTATTCTTTTTGATCACCAGCAGAGGGCAGCACTCGTCTTCACATTCATGTTGCCAAGTCAACGCAATAAAAACTGTTACCCGGTGCAGTACTGCTGTTATGATCCCAACGAGCAATCTGTTGTGACCATGCCATGCATATCATGGTGACAAGGTTGTTCAGAAGCTTTTGAGTCATGGTTGGAAGGCTTCTAGGACTGCCATGCTCAAACAGAAGGGAGGAAAAAGCCTTTTCACCATTCATGTCCACATGTCTTTTAGTCTTTGTGGCTTATTTTGACAGTGATCAGTAATGACTGACCCCTCTAACTGCCTATCTACTAACAAAGTGTCTGTAAAATAAGAATTGTGCAAAACCTTGAAAAATGTAGCCAAAACGGGTATATCCTAAAAGCATAATGCTATAGTATTTTGATCATGTCCAAACCTGCAGAATTGTGTTTCATCAAAACCCCTGTTATAGTCACCTTACTCAGTTTGCATACATATCATCATGGTTTGAATGATACAAGGGGACAGTTATATATGTTAGATTGTACCTTTTCAGAAATGGTGGAAACAAAATCTCTTATGTATAGGAACAGGCAGGAGCCATGTTTTGATGGTAATTATAAGAATATGATCCTGGTAATGAAAGTGTCAAAGCTTACAGGAGATCCTTCATGGTAGTAAAGTCCAAGGAATTTTGTGGCAACTTCTGCTTCTTCATTTAATATCGGTCCTGTGAAAGTTATGGCCAAAAAATACAGAAACTGGTGGGGTTTATTCGGTGCATTTTATTTGCACACAATAGCATACGACATATACTGCAGTGTATGTGAGAGATCTATATCACGTGTCACGATTAGTCCCCGTGTTGTGGGACTCAGATGGAGGTTGGGTGAGCAAGGTCGGATGCTCTCCCTGATGCCCCATGGTGGGTTTGAACCCGCATCCTCTGGCTCATCAGTTCCTGAAGTGCTCTACCACTGAGCTACCACATATATGCAATGTATGCTTAATTCAAGTGAAAATGGCTCCAACAGAAGTGCATGCAGCACTCCTACAGCCTAGGTGAATTAGTATACTTTTGCACGACAGATGGGTGTAGTGATCAGACATAGCTATAGAGACAGATGGAAAGATACAGAGAAGAGTGTGTGCATGCATGTGCACGAGTGTGCAATATCTGTTCATACATGAATGTTTGTGTGTCTAACATTCTTGTTTGCTCTTGCTCTGGGCTTGTGTGTGGCTAGGGCTCTTGTTTGCTTTGAGCTTGTGTGTGTGTGTGTGTTTGTTTGTGTGTGTGTTTGTTTGTGTGTGCAAACTGTGGTGTGCTGCATGGAAAGCTTATATCCCTGTGGGTAAACACAGATATTATCCCTTTTAACACCCCTGCCTTCCTCTCTCTCTCTCTCTCTCCCTCAAGACTTCTTGTCACTCAAGAAGCAGGTTACTCATGGAATCACACAGAAGCCCCTTGGAGCCTCCAGCCCCAACAGAGCATTTCAGTTTATCTTTCGACTCTCTCTCCTCAGTGACAAAGTGAGAGAGAGAGAGAGAGAGAGAGAGAGAGAGAGAACCCTGTTTTCAGATGGATTCTGACCTACTTAGAGATAGTTATCTGGCTGGTATGCAGACAGGCACTCAGAATTTGTTGTGTGAACTCCAACAGGAGGACAGGAGCAGATGGGTTCCCAGTCACTTGGCTTATAGAGCGTGATTAACAACACCCAGCCACTGAAGCTCAACAAGAGGCTGACGCCATTGGCTCAGCTTTGCCATTATGCACGAGGCACTGAGTAATGTCTAAACAAACTTCAGGACAGTCTCTCATGAGTTTCTGATGACCACTTAATTTCCTTTTGTCAACTGGGAGTGAATACTCACTTTGTATTGCTGGGCTAGTCTCAATTTTGGGGGGGACAGCCAGCTATGTGCCAAACAAATGAGGATGTAAACAAGAGTCATTTGCAGATTCTCTGGGGCAACATGACGATGGGCAGTGGGTAAAATTTCCTTTTTCGGCATAAACTGAAGACATGGGAAAACAGCCTTGGACAGTCAACTGAAACCAGCCTGGTATGTGAGTGCAGAGGCCTCTCTGCATCTGCGGGGAACTGGGCAGCAGGAGCAATAGAGTGCCTGGCCTCTGGGGCTAATTGCCAACTGCCTCCCTACTCTTCCACTCCAACTTACAGAAATGAACTTAGCCTCGTGCTATTCCTGCCCCCTCAAGCAGTGTCCGCTCTGTGCTCCGTGGTCTCTGGGGTCTGAAGCTCCAATCACAGATGCACGCTGCCCCTCAGCAGCTCTCACCTCCCCCACCGCTCCACTCTTTGGCTCCCTCCTTCTCCCTGCCTGCATATGCCTCTCCATTGTGGAGGCTGGCTCTTGTACTCCAAGCGGGCCAAACTGTTGCTCTGCCCAGCTCACTCTTCAGGATTAAGGCTGCAGCGCCGTTGGAACTCTTGGCCATACTCGTGGATCCATTTGTTGGCCACTGAAACATAAATTAAGCAGTGTCAATAAGCCATTAAGCCAAGAAACTTTCCAGTTGCTTAAATAAATTCAAGATGCATTGCAAAGCAAACTGAGCAGTTGCTCTTTTTGGTATCTGTAATTTTTTTGACTTCTGGATTCCAAAAATTCACAAATATTATTCCTAAGTACACTTTTTTCTTTCTGCTTTCAGTAAATATGGTTAGATTTAAAAGGCACAAGCAGTAAAAGAAATTAATGTCTTTCATATCCACTGCCAAATTGCAATGGTTGCTTTTATTTCCATATGCTTCCTTTATGGTTCACCTAGGTCCCTGACAGAGGAAACAATGGGGTTAAATTATGTGGAATGGACGCCAACCAGCAGCATATGTTTACTATCCACAAGTTGTGCTCAGGGACTGACCCGCACTCTGTGACATTTCTAAATGTATCTCAGTAATACGGAACAGATGTGTCCCAGCTCTCATAAAGCAATCTCTGTATGACAAGAATGATGATCACTAAACACCAAACTGCTGTTGTGACGAACGGGTCATGGGTGAAGAGAAGTTCTGGTTTGTGGGATTAATTTGGGATGGTGTTCAGTGGTTCTGCAAAACATTGCAGATTTCGTATCAGAATTAATTAATTGCGTATCGGCTACTGGTTATATTATCCATCCATCATCAACTTCTTATCCGAAATCAGGTCCCAGGGTCGTTTTGGAGCCTATCTCAACACTCGTTGGGCAAACGGTGGGGGATCATCCTGGACATGTCACCATTTAATCACAGGACGCAAGCAGTAAGGGCTTCCGAGTCTTGCTCCAGGACACTTCGACAAGCTTTCTGAAGGAACCTGGGATCGAGCCACCAGTATCGCAATTACTAGACCAATAATGCTATCATATTTCTAGATAATGCTTCCTATCATGGAGTGAAACAAGCTCCTACCCCATTTGTCTCCAGCAAGCACAGGACACCCAGCATGCAGGGTGTCTCCATCCCCTTCACCATTCTTATGAAGATTCCACCAGAAGAGGGCAGCATTCTGAAATATGAAAAACATTCCGTCTGTTAAAAAAATATTCCCTTATCAGTCCTACGAGGGGAAATTTACAATTCTCTGCATTTGACCCATCTTATTGTATAGGAGCAGTGAGCGGCCACCATGTGGCGTCCGGTGAGCCATTAGGGGTTCAGTGTCTTGCTCAAGGACACTTCGACATGCTTTCTGCAGGACCGAGGATCAAACCTGCAACCTTTCGATCACCAAACAACCGGTCGACCCACCGATATTATTAATATTGCATGGTTCAGATCTGTGGTCTAAATACAGTACACAGACATAAATGGGAAAATGTGAGAAGATGAGAGTTATCCAAATCACTTTTGTTATTTGATTATATCAGTCTTACAGTCAGAATAAATAAACTGATCAAGAGAGCTAGCTCTGTCCTGGGATGCTCCCTCAACACTCTGGAGGTGATGGGAGAAAGAAGGATGAAGGCTAAGCTGTCATTCATGATAAGACAATGGATCCCAGCCCATGTAGGACTCCCTCGCTGCACTGGAGAGCTCCTTCAGTGACAGGCTGCTCCATCCAAAGTGTTTGAAGGAGCATTATCGCAGGTCTTTCCTTCCCGCAGCTAACACTCTTTAACCAGCACTGCTCTCCCAGTAGACCACATATACAACAAGACTAATAACTAGACTTGATACCATTCAGTACTTCAGTATTTAAATTCCGTGTGCAATGAGATGGGCAATGCAAATGCAATATGCATACAATATCAATTCCACCTAACTCCATATGCAATTGAACTGCCAAAGGTTTTGGGTTGGTTTTCTCCCCGCCTCTGTTCTGCTTTCCACTTTGCTGCTATATAACACTGCAAATTTCCCCTTGTGGGACGAATAACGCAATAATGTAATATCTTATCTTATCTTAAGACCCAGACAGGTAGAGAAACCTCAACAAGATATCTGATGAAAAGTTAAACCTCAGACGGGGTCTTGTTAACTCGGCCCTGCAACTCCTGTGTCAATCCAGAAACATCCTTGGTCTGCACTTTACACAATGGCTTCATTCTATTATCATGATAAATCTCATGGCTGACACTGATCATCTGACCTTCTGGTGTTTTCACAGCTGCACCGAAGTGGTAAGTGAAGACAGCATATTTTAAGGCCAAATTTGATGCATGAACAAAAGGCATAATAAGGCCTAAAGGACGTATATACCTCCACAACAGGAACGCTGAAGTTGGCGTAGATGAAGGCTGTTGATCCGCCTGCCTCAACAGAGCTGAGCTGTAGGAAAATGACATGCTTTGGTGTCTCACATTTATCTTCTCGTTCTACAAAAAAGCCATTTACGCCTGTAGCAGTGTGTTCAAAAGGCCTAAAGATTAACACTATTTTTCCAAGATTCAAGTTGACTCAAACCATCTCATTGTAAATCTCAAAGGAAACCCTGCAAGGGATACTTTAATCTGTATGGTAGCTGCTGTAATAACTGACTTACATAGATCATAAAGGTTGCAACTCGATTCCCAGTCTTAAGCTTGAACAAGGGGCTTGATGTCGACTGCATAGAAATCAAAAGGTCATTAGGAGGCATGCAGGCAGAGCTTTGTAGTGATCAAGAGAGATCCTTTGACAGAGCCTTGAGAGTAACTCACCGTAGCATGGTCAAAATGAGGCTCATAATGACCACCTATCCCATAGTTTACGACTTGGAGGTACTCGCCGTACGGCGGCTGTGCGTTCAGACCCGTCACCATGGAGATTCGCTGGTCCAGCTGCCCGAAAACGTGGTGTGCAGAGGATTTCAGCCATGCACTGCAAGATATTTTTCATTCAGGTGAGATTAGTTCAGATTTTGTTCAACACATTCAGAGAAACTAAATAAAGCTTCCACAGTTTCATTAAATGAATGTTACTTTGTTACATGTTCACAATTTACAGGTGATAAAGTTAGAGTAATTTGCACACTATGGGATCAGCTGATGTTTCACGATGCACATAGCATGCATGTGACACCAGCCCCCCCCCCATTATTTGACAGGTACACATCTGTCACTGCCCCATGTGTTCAGAGTTAGACTGCAGCAACAGAAGACCCCATACACAGCCCAAAAGGTATGAAGTCCAAACAGCATATCCACAGAAAGGATGTCCACATGGTACCTCTTGCTGATTCGATAGTCTGCTGTTTCCTGTTTCTCTCCAGATGCCACCACAGATCTTCTCAACTTGTAAGTGAAAACAAAACCATTATTGATGTTAGAGCCATCAAACCTGTACCCTCAGCTGGGAGCTTTGACCAAAAATGTACTTATGAGTCTAAAACTAAAAATGTAACATTACCCCCAAGACCACATGAAGGACTGAAGGGGCTTTTATCACTTCTAGATTTCAGCAGAAGACTCTGCTTAAGTCCTTCTATACCTCCAAATAGAGGGACATTAAAGCAAAGCCATATGTGTTAGACCTGGTGCGCCCCCTCTTTCAATTAGTCATGGCTCTGCGGCGGGGATGTTTAAAACACAGACTCAATTGTTGCTGGATTCATGTTCATATCCATTTCAAGCAAAAATGTTCCCACATTTTGCAAAGAACACACTGACCCACAACAAGTTTGTATACGTGTTTGTAAAACACGCAGAACAATGGTGATGCTGCAAAGTCTCAGCTTCTTCGTGCAAGTCAAGCTCAATGGAGACATTACTGCATCTTCTGACCTCAGCGACTGTTATTTAAATCCATCGACAGCCGATGGAAAGATAATATGGCCAGCTTTAGTTATGGTAATGACCTCAGATACAAATTATGAGTCAGGAGACCGCCCTGGAGATGGATAGAGATGAAATGAACCTTGTGCTCATGGTGTAGAAATCTGGCTGCCATTCCAAAGGACTAATACCCAGAGCCTGTTTTCAATCAGCCCACAAGCTGACATAATGATGAGGTAAGTGAAGGATTTTCTATCCTAGCAAAGGATGGAAAACCAATGATCTATGCCAAAACCTCACATAAGCTATATGGGACATCATTTGATTTACCACATAAACAACAAAAAAAGAAGAAGCGGAATTATTTTCTTCGAGGAAAATATGCTTTGCTGTCTAAAATTCATAATCCATCCAGGGTGGAGAAGCAGGCAATTCTGTCAAGTACTTATTGAGGTGACATTTTAGCAGGCTGAGATTTTACTAATGCATCCCAGACACTTGGATGAATTTCCTTCATAATGCATCCCATTATGGGAGTTTTTTTAATAGATGTCTCATCTAATCAGAGTTTTTATTTCCATTATCTCCGGTTGTCATTACAAATGAAAGGTATCACAGACATCGTGATGACAGATCTCATTCAAGTGTTTATTCATCTTGACAACCGGGCTACTGAAAAGAGATTGGGCCATAAAGGAGAGAGGAAGCCTTAAGTTTGACTTAAACCATGATAGGAAGTCAAATCAACACATGAGTGTCTTTATGCTCAATAATCCAGGTAAAGAAATGACTGAAAGTTGAAATGGTTCATCTGGACACAAAATTTAGTGGGAGGGACATTTCATCACTCATCCATGTGAGACTGAAGAGTCACTTGGATGAGTAAGAGGTCTGTTTTTACATGCCACGATGAGTCCTCATGTTGTGGGGGTGGACATGGACCAAGATGGAATGTGGGAGTTTAAGGCCAGACACTCTTCCTAATGCTTCACGGTAGGATTGAACCGGTGACCTCTGGCTCATCATTTCCTGAAGTGTGCGCTGTACCGCTAACCTACCAAGGGAAAATGATGACACATTTCTCCCATTTGTGTTGTGTCTGGCTGAACCGATTCAAATTTCTGCGATCAACGCCTGAATGAACTCCTGGTGACGGGACAGGGAGAGGGAGACAGGGAGGGGGAGAGTGACGGCAAAGTACTTAAATCATCTGTAATTACAGTAGGGCCAACACCAACAGAGTGATGAAATTACCCACTCTACCTTGCAGGCGTAGGGAGAGGCTATAGAACTCAGAAGAATAACTCAATGAGACACACACCAAGCCATTTCAATGGCATGGACAAAAATAACCAATCACACAGGTCATCTATCATTTCACATCAGGTTGATGGCCGTTTTGCCAGAAATCGGAGGGACAGAGATGAGAAGGCACGTTGCAGACACTTACACCTGGCTGGGCGAATACTCTGACCGTCTCTGCCTCGGCGTCTGTGATGAAGTGGTGATAAAGGACCACATAGGGCTGCAGGCTCAGCACCTCACGTCTCACTGGCCGGAGGAGCAGCCCTGGACTGGCATTGGTGAAGTAGTCACAGAACAGTCTCGGGTTTTCGTAATGCTTTGGCTGTTGGTTAACACACAAATCTAAAGTCCATCATCAAAGTGAGAGCCTTAACATTTTCACAGCTGTCTTCAAAATAATTCTCCCACATCAGATTAAATGGAATCCGATTCCTCTCATATCCAGCCAGGCTGTGGCTTGTGAGTTATGAGTGCCTGCTGTTATAAACTCTGTACAACACGTGGAGTCGGGGCTGTAGTGATATTCCCCTTGAATTCTAGAGGAAAGCCTCACTGTGCTTTTGAATGAGTACACATTTGTTTAGTGTTGAACAGTATAGCGAGATCTGCTCACCATTTCTACTTGGACTGGCTATTCCTGAGTATTCTTCCAGATATCATATTGCTTCAAGATGATCAATAGTGATGAGTACCTGGGTGCCTTGGGTCTGGCAGAGTCTCTCATAAGCATTCCTAGTTCTCAGATAAGTGGACTTGGGCCTTTTTAAAGTGCCGTCATGGATAAGTAAGGGTGGGCTGCTGACGAGCAGCTTCTCATATTTCTCAATGTTCTGCAGAACTCTCCCATTCATTGGATCTTAGGGAGAAAGGACATGGAAACACAGTACTCAGTAAGAAAATAGCAATTCACTTGATTATAAGCTTCACAAAAGACAGTCAAGCTTGTGTTCATGGGCCACGATGCGATGAAATGAACTGTGAAAAGCTTTTAAAGGCTTGAATAGGATGCTTACACTATCAGATATATGTGTGTGTGTGTGTGTGTGTGTGTGTGTGTGCACATACTGAAGTATGCACAGTCTAAGCCGGTGTGAATGATGATGGTCCGAGGTCCACGTGTACCCCTATAAGACTGCTGATGATGGGTGTGAAGTATCAGAGCCGTTCAGTGTCAGTGAGCCCAGATGTTGACTGACAGCTT
>OMLC01035739.1:0-17978 GCA_900302585.1 Regalecus glesne
ATATATAAAATACAACATAAACTGCAATTGACCAAGAAATAAAGCAAGCCTGTCTTTTGCACTCAAAACTGCTCTCACAAACAGGCCCTATAGTTGGCAGTGCTGAGTAAAATGATTAATCTGTTCTTCTGTGATCGCAAGTGGTAGAATTTTTTGTCTACTTTTACTCTTGGTTGCGAATGCTTACATACACAGTGGACCGGAATTATTTTCGTGTGTGTATTTGTGTTTTTTATCTTTCAGGGTGACCTTGGGGCAATAGATGAGAAATATGATGTGGCCATTTCCTCTAGCTGTGGTGCTCTGGACAACATTCTGGTTGACACTATTGACACTGCACAGAAATGTGTCACCTTTCTTAAAGCCCAAAATATTGGGGTTGCTACCTTTATTGGTCTAGACAAGGTAGGTATCATTATTTACCATTAGATCGACTACAAGGCAAGTCTGTTTGGATTACTCATTCAGTAGGCTTGAGCAATTGAACAGATATATGGGCTATTGGCTGAGTCCAATCGGTGCTTTTTTATTTTTTTTAGCCAATTCTCTGACTTATTTTCATACATACCGATTTTCCTTCATTTTCTTCATACTTTTGCAGTTATGGCCAGTAAAAAGCTATGAAATTACATTCTAAATGGCAATAACATAAAAAGTCTTGAATTTAACATGTTGAAAACCTACAGAAACCCCAAATAGTTTGGGATGGATTGGGTTAGGATTGTTTTGAGTAAAATGTCCTTAATGGTGCAGGCTACACTCTGTGCCAGAAGTCTGAGAAGGCAATGATCTGGCTCAATTTGAGTTCTGCCACAAGAAAGTATTTCAGGATCTTTAAGCACTTACCCAAATCTTATTGGTTTGCTGCTTAAGTTTGTGAAACATGCAATCTTCTGAACACTGGCTCATCCAAGCAGATCTTTACTATTATTATTATTATTACTACTACTACTTATTGCATTGAGCAATTCATTTTACTTCTTTAGTGAAATGCCCTTTTTCTGCTCCCTTATCAGATGAAGGTGTGGGAAAAGAACATGGCTCCAATATCCACACCAGACAAAGCCCCTCGACTTTTTGACATGGTGCGGGTGGAAGATGAAAGTGTGAAGCCAGCTTTCTACTTCGCCCTAAGGGACACACTGGTTGCCAAGGACATGGAGCAAGCCACACGGCTTGCTTTCCAGAAGGACAAGCGTTGGAGAGTAGTCACCCTGCAAGGACAGATTATTGAGATAGCCGGTGGGTGGACAAATTCAAACAACTCACATTTTGTTATTAAGCTCAAGTTGGCTCTATGATACTTTCCTCCTAAATGTAGAAGAATATGCTATTTTGGGCCAAAAGTCTGAAACATAAGGTCTGTGGTTAACTTATACATTAAATAAGTGAACAGTTAACCTTCAAAAACTAGCAGAGGGGCATCCAGCCTTATTTCCTCATGTCTACCCTGGGATGGACTGGTGACCTTTCCAGGATGTTTCTCTTCCGCCCAATGTAAACTGATGGGTGCCAGCAGATATGTAACCCAACTTCAGATAAGTGATTGACCATGACATAACTTAAAAACCGGCAAACTTTACTTTGAAATAATGCAACTCTAAAGCCATCTATCCATCATCAACCGCTTATCCAAAGTCGGGTTATGGAAGTAGCAGTTCCAACAAAGTACCCCAAACTTTACTTTCCCTGTCCACATCGATCAGCACTGACTGGCAGATCTCAAGGTGTTCCCTGGCCAGCATTGAGATATTATCCCCCCACCTGGTCCTCAGTCTACCCTGTGGTCTCCTCCTAGTTGGATGTGCCTGGAACGTCTCACTTGGGAGGTGACCAGGTGACATCCTTACTATAGATGCCTGAACCTCGCTCCTTTCTACATAATAGACCAGTAGCACTATTCTGAGTCCTTCATGGATGACCAAACTTTTCATCCTATCCTTAAGGGAGATGCCAGCCACCCTACTGAGAAAACCCATTTCAGCCACATATATCCCCAATTGGATTCTCTTGGGTCATGATCCAACCTCGGTGGCCAAAGCTGAGAGTAGGAATGAAGGCTGACCAGTAGATCGAGGGCTTTCCCTTCTGGCTCAGCTCTCTGCCTGGTGGTTTGGTAAATCAAGAGGAATACCTCTCCAGCAGCTCTGATTCCCTGGTCAATCTCACACTTCATTGTCCCCTCACTCAAGTACAAGACCCCAAGATACTTGAACTCCCTCACTTGGGGTCAGGACTAACTCCCTACTCAGAGTGGACAATCCACCCGTTTCCTGCTGAGAACCTTGGCCTCAGATTTAGAAATGCTTCACACTTGAATTTGAACTGATCTAGTTAATGCTGGAGGTCACAGACCAATTGATGCCATCGGAACCACATCATCTACAAAAAGTAGTGACACAATCCTCAGCCCACAGAACTGCACCCCCTTCTCTTCATGGTTACGTCTTGATATCTTGTCATTGACCATCACAAACAGGATACGTGACACGGTGCAGCCCTGGCCGAGACCAACTCCTTCCAGGACTGAGTCAGTCTTACAACAGAGAACCCGGACACAGCTCTCGCTTTGGGCATACAGAGATTGGATGGCCCCGAGTAGGGACTCCCTCACCCCATTGCCCTCCAGCACCTCCCACAATTTCTTCCTGGGAACCTGGTCATAAGCCTTCTCCAGATCCACAAAACATATGTAGACCCGATGGGTATACTCCCAGGCCCCCTCTGAGATCCTTGCGAGAGTGAAGAGCTGGTCAATTGTGCCAAGTCTGGGATGGATTGGCATTGGTCCTCTTCCACCTGAGATTCTACTATTGGTTGGACCCTCCTTTCCATCACCTAAGAGGAGACTTTCCCAGGGACGCTGAGTTATGTGATGCCTTTGTAGTTAGTACACTGGTCCCCCATTTTGAACACTGGGACCACCATCCCAGCCTGCCTCTCCTTAGGCACTGCCCTGGAATTCCATGCAGTGTTGAAGAGACTTGTCATCCATGACAGCCCCTTAACACTCAAAACCTTCAAAAAATTTGGACAGATATCATTCATCTCTGTGGCTTTGCCATTGTGGACTTTTTGGACTACCTATGGGACTTAGTTAAAAACATAATTAAAAGAGGATTCAAAATAACAAATACAGAGGGCAAATTGAAGTTTCATAGTGGACCATCATGGCTAGATTTACATGTTCAGTGGTGTTATGCATTTATCCACAAAGCCCTTGTATTTCCGCTTCTAAGGCGGCCATTTGTTTTCTTGATGTTATGAGAAAAGGCTGAGGGAAAATGCTAATTAAGTCAAAGCTCATGGGGTTCCCACCTCCTATCTATTGAAGTATGACAGATTTACTCAGCCTGTTTTGACTTACTTTTATCTCCTTCTGTGGTCTTGTGTATCCTTCACAGGCACCATGACTGGAGGAGGACGAGTGATGAAGGGCAGAATGGGATCTTCCATCAGCACTGAGGTTTCCCAGGATGAGGTAAGTGCATGTCCATAACACACAAAATGATAGTCGATCTCACGTCATTATTTTTCGACATAACTTTTTTACCCTCTTTGAAGCTGGATCGAATGGAGAGTAAGCTGAATGAAAAGGTGGTGCAACTGCAGAGCTGTCAGGAGAGGAGGATGCAACTAGAGGAGAAAGTCCAGCGCCTCCGTTCACAGCTCCGAGACATGAAGAACACCCTGGAGAAATATAGTAACAGCATGACTGTATGATATACTTAAATTAAATGCCTTCCTATTTAAGATAAGATATTCCTTTATTAGTCCCACTGGGGGAAATTGCCTATTTCCCCTTTCTCTCTCATCAGTGTCTACTGGAGAACTTTTCAAATTCATTTTTTGTTGAATCAACTAAATTCATAGCCTCACGTTTTGATCGAGGTCCCCTGTCAAAGTTTGTGGCTACTGCAATTAGCAAGGCGAGCAATTGAATGCCTGACAGTTTTGCTTGTCAGTGTACAGAATACAAAGGTGCATTAGTTTTAAAGAAAACTACTCCCACCTCTTTTTCCAACCTACAAATCTGCCTCATGTTAAAGACCCACTCCACAATCATGTTTTAAGACATAAAATGCTCTGATATTTTTCTGTAAAATGAGAGTTCCATTATACGTGTAATGATTAGCCCCCACATTATCGGGTGGACATAGAGTTAGATGGAGCTTGGTGGATTAAGGCAGGATGCTCTTCCTGATGCCTCAGGGTGGGTTTGAACCCTCTCCCTCATCAGTTCACTAAGAGTATGCTCTACCACTGAGCTAAAATCCTGTCTAATTTATCTCCCTCATTAAGAAAATCCAGAATGTATGAATAAGCAAATTACCCTCGCCCTCAATTCAACTTCCTTCACCCTGCTGTTGGCCATCAGGATCCCATACAAAGTCCCTGTCACGGCCTCCACGTCCACCTATCCTGCAGCCAGTCTCACTCTCACTCTCCTGACCTACATTCACCTCCCCAGCTCAGCCACACCTGCTTTTCATCAAAGTCATCAACCCCAGCAGTATAAGAAACCCGGCTCTTAAACCTCTCATCGCCAGGTTGTTGTTTGAGCTATTATATTAGTCTCACAGGCTTGCCTTACGCTGAAAATCTTTCTGAGTATTTTCCCAGTGTTTCTTATTAGTCTGCTTGCTTTTTCGTTGTTCAGTATTCCCACTCTAATCAAGTTTATCTGCCTACTTGCCTGTCAGTGTCCGCTTGCTAGCCCGCCTGCCTCACCTATAGTCCCTGAGGTTGGTGCAGTCCAGCTGCACGTGTACATGTTGACATGGTCAAAAACTTGATTTTAATCAGAGAGGTTAACATTTGGAGATGAGCTGAAATTGTGACTCATTCCCTTTATAATAAATTGGTGTCTTGCTCTGCTTTCTCTTGTGAGAAATCACTCCACTTATTCATATAATATGATAAGATTACATTTCTTAATGTGTCTGTGTGGCTGACTGACTTACCCCTCCATCCTCTTCTGTGGTGCCTGTAGAGTCTAGAGGAGCAGGAAGCCCACCTGAGACCTCAGATCAAGGAGCTAGAGGCCAATGTTGTGGTGGTTGCCCCAGACAAGGCCAAACGGAAACAGATGGAAAAGAGTTTGGAAGCCTTTAAAAGGGGTAGGGTCCTGTGAACACCTTGTACATCTCTGGTACACCCCATGCGGAAACCAATACATACAAAATTTAAATGTTACGAACGGACTTTTAAGATTTTTTTAAGCCCATATACCCTTCCTAACTTCCTGTGGTGGGCTCGAACTCACTACCTCTGGCTTTCAGTTCCCAAAACACACACTTTACCACTTTGGTACCATGACTCCCTTGTCCACTAATAATAATAATGATCTCCTTTATAGGGACTGTATATATAAAGAACTTATAGAATGCAAATATGCCAGACTTGGCCACCAGGCTAATTTTCATCTTGTCCCAAACAATTAGGGGCTCAGTGTCTTGCTCAAAGACACTTCTACACCTTGTCTAAAGAAACTGGGGTTGAACCACCAATCTTAACGATTACTAGATGGCCGCCTTACCTCCTGAGCTATATTAGTCTCAGTAATACAAACATTGATGGCTAACCTAGTAGTTAAGATTGGTTGATTCAGTCCAGTCGCTAAATCTAGCATATTTATATTTCACTCTAGTAAATGGTGAATGTATTTGTTCTTATATAGCACTCAAAAGCGCTGAATGCCTAACATTTACCAAGCAACACAGCAGAATACGAACCCACAACACTTGACTCCCAGGCGTGCACTCTACCAACTGAGCCATAACGGTTCTAACTATGAAAGGAAATGTATTTATTTGTTTTAATTTTGCAACTTTCTACCTTACCTTCAATTTATGACCTTTTGTCCCTCACCCTCTCCTTCCTCTTCTCTCTTAAGATTATGAGGCTGCATCCAGTAAGGCCGGGAAGGTGGAGGCAGAGGTGAAAAGGCTTCATAACCTGATAGTCGATATCAACAGCCACAAGCTGAAGGCTCAGCAGGACAAACTAGACAAAGTCAACAAAGAGTTAGATGACTGCTCCTCAACCATCACCAAGGCCCAGGTGGCCATAAAGACTGCAGGACGGTAAGGGGAATATACATGCCCTGGCTGACTGTTATGATTGCATTTTTGCTCATGCTTACACACTTATCTTCATATACATCTGCGAGATGTGATCAAGAGCTTGAACCTGTTTAATTTTCTGAACTCTTAAGTGGTTATTTTAACGCCGACTGGATTCATAATTTTTCCATTGTTGAGAGGGCAAGGTTGTGAATTATTAGCCGAGATGTTTTGGACTTTGTGTGAACCTCATTGTACATAACCGCACAGTATAGATACATTTTCTTTTCCCTACATGAATTTTAATTTAAGAATTAGAGATTTATTCATTTCCATTTCCCCACTGACCTATTTATTAATTAATTCCTATTTGTACTCCTCAGCAACCTAAAGAAATGTGAGGACTGCGTTAGCCACGTGCAGGGGGAGCTGGAGGAAAATAAGAAGTTGATGGATGAACTGGTGGAGCAGTTGGAGAAACTGGAGGAACAGGCTGGAGAGATCATGAAAGCCTGTCAGGAAGCTGAGGTCTATATCATTTGCTAAGATTTTTGTTTCAGTTTATTGATGTTTCCGTGCTACTTTATTGAACTGTTGGCCATCATTTAAAGAAATAGTCAAGTACACGTGAGCTTTTTATGTGCTATTAAGTCCTGTCGAAGATTTGGTCCTAGTGCCCATTTAAGTATCTGTTTTTGTTTTTTGTTTTTAATCAGTCAAAATTGTTAATATTTTACATTTTATCCATTTAAAGTAGAATTCAACATGCTTTATACGAAAGAGTTTGTTTATTCATTGTGCGACCGGTTTTATTGCAAATGGGGGTAATTCTATAAATTTTATATAGCTTGGCATTTGATTCAAAACTGTGGAAATCCCACAGCTAAATGAAAGTCAAGAAAATACTGACCTTAAAAAGCTTTGGCATCTGAGAAATGGCCTGTTGACCTCCTGTCCCTTAGGCGGCACTACCTGAGGTGCAGGAGCAGTATCGAGGTGTGGCAAAGGAGATCAAGGCCCTGCAGCAGCAGGAGCATGCCTTGCAGGAGGAATCTCTCAGTGTACGTCTCCGGGTAGAGCAGATAGAGACCACCATCACAGAAAACAACAACAAGATCAAACACTGGACGAAGGAGGTGGGTGTGTATGTGCATGTGTACCCTAAATGCACTGGTTATATATTTTGGACAATGTTGCAACTGAGCAGCTCTGCCAATAAATGGGGGGGGCTTCTCTGACATATGTAAAATTAATGGAGAGACAATATAGACTCACTCCATTTAGACTGGACCAGATTTTTTTGACTGTGATAGCGCCAGAAATAATGGCTTTCCCAAGGACATAAGCTTATTGTATGTTTTTGTTCTATGTTGTCTTTGCACTACTATAAAAAGGGTCCATTAACCTGGTCTTCAACTTCAACCAAATGTTTTCCCCTTTACTTCGGGCTTTATTTGGGTCTGTTTAAAATCCTTGCCTGCATTTTGCTCACATAAAACCCCAACCCATCTTGAGCGGTATTGAAATTCATAGTTTAATCAAAGAACTATGAGTTGTAATTAGACTGAAAAACAAAACCCAATAATGGTTAGGCCTTCCAAATGGCCTCAGATATAATAAAAAGGAGCTATGACTTAAATGACATGAGGGAACATGCTCATAAGCTGTCAGATGGGAGAGTTAACACTCCCAATGGATACATTTATGCTAACTTGCTAGCTACTTGGCAGGCGTTACTAAAGTAAAGCTCGATGGCTGGTTGGTAAAGACATAAACTTCATCCCTTGCTAGCCTAAATTTTCAGTTTAAATTTAAATGACTCAGTCTTCCCTGACATAAATAACAGCCTTTTAGGGTCATAGTGGCTCAGCGATAAAGTGCATATCCCCAAGTCAGCTGCAGCAGGTTTGATCCCACCATGGGGTGTCAGGAAGAAGCTAATTTACCATTTTTCAGTCACAAATCTTATTAAATAGTATTTCGCTCACTCTCAGGTATCCATGGAGTGCAGTTTGCATAGGGAAAGGAGGAGGTGGATGTAGCCTGGCTCAGTATTTGTTATGATTCAGATTCCTTGATGATTCATGGGTGCCATTCTTAAGTAGTATACCCTTTTAAGTAAATTATATTTAGGTTGGAGTTGCTCAGAAATTAATAACGGTATATAAACCAGAATATATCTGAAGCTCTCTACCTGTTAATCTGACTCTCTGTATTCCACAGGCCTCCAAACTCTCCCTCCATGCCCTTGATGAAAAGCTAGCAGAGACGCTCCCTGTTCTCACATCCACTGAGCTTAAGGCCATCAAAGATGTTAATGTCCTCATCAGCCGAATCTCTCTGCTGGAGGCCCAATGTGCTCAGATGAAGCCTAACTTGGGAGCGATTGCTGAGTACAAGAAAAAGGTACATGCACAAAGTCATGATCAGCTCAATCAATACCTTCCGCTTGGCTTTTCAAAGTGGACCCTTTACCTCACATTTCATGTGGCTTGGTGACCCACCAGACTTCCAGATACAGAATATGAAATGATGATAATCCCCTTTACAGGGACAATGATATTAATGAACATTTAGAATATAAATATGCCTCAGGAAACAGGCATGGACTCAAATCCATGAATAGTGGAAAAGCATCCAGTGCTCTACCCGTGTCCCCATCCATAGGGTTAATGGTTATGTCAGGGAAGCATACGATTTTTGGCAGATCATCATGTGGATTGACATTATCTGCTGTGACGGCCCCTAAGAAACAGGGAACAGGCCCAAAGGAGAATACAATTATCCCAGATTAAGCCACAAAGTTAGTTTTTCATCTATTGTCTCAAACAAAGCAAGTGAATTGTCAAAATTGTAAGACAGCTGAGCAGTGGGAAGAGAATGAGTTTTAGGAAACATTTAAAAGCCTGTTGTCACCAGTCAATTTTGACAAATGCAATCGCTAATTTAACATTGCCGGGGTTATTGGAAAGGATGAGGATTTTACAATCTTCAGTAATAGAATCACAAACTAGAAAATAATGTTTTCTGTTCACCATGAAATGTATAATAATATATCTACCCATCTACCACAGCAGAGGGAAAAAATGTATTATTTTTCTTTTACACACCTGATATTGAGCAAACAAGCCTATTTTAATGCGCAAAATTGGCAAACATTTAGTCAGTGTTCACTTACTTGGCTTTTGTTGTTCTTGTTCATGTTGGCCCCGATACATGCACCCTTAAAACAGCCTTGTCCAGTCAACCCCAAAATGCCTTGCCTTTGTTATGTTACTCTACTGCTCAGCATTATTATTAATATTAATTCATTCATATTATTACTATTTGTGATGAAATCCTATATGTGTTGCCCATTTGAAGTGCTAAGATATCTGGTTCATGAACCTCTTCATATACTTCATCTTATAATCTCATTATTTGAATTCTACTTACTGACTGGGTTCTGAGACAAGTCTGAACAAGGAATTAATTCATCACTTGACTATAACGGCAAGACGGAAAATGTGAAATTCCTACTTTTTTCAATTCTAGTAGATTGGTAATTACAATTTTAGGGTGGCATCCAGAGGGCATCAGGCCTTAATCCCCCCAGGCTCCATGTAGGTCTGTGTCCATCTCCACAACATGGATACTAATTATGGCATGTAAAAATTGACCTTTCTCATTAGACCCACTGTCATTTCACATCTTGTAACACTTCCTGTTGTTAGAGCTTCAGGGATTGTGATGGCTCTTGTAACCCATTCTCCATTGGCATATCTTTTGTAACTCTTGACTCCAAATCTTCAAGATAATACAGGAAAGTAAATATCGCTAAAAGAATTTGATAAAATTAAAATTCAAAATTTCTATGAAGCTGAGACAGAACGTTAAACAGGTTAACCCAAACAATCATGACGTTTTGGCTTGGCTATCTCTTACCATTCCCTGTAGGAGGAGCTGTACCTACAGCGTGTGGCCCAACTAGACGAGATTACTACAGAGAGAGACAACTTCAAACGTGGATATGAGGACCTGCGTAAGCAACGGCTCAACGAGTTCATGAATGGCTTCAACATCATCACAAACAAGCTAAAGGAAAACTATCAGATGTTGACACTAGGGGGGGATGCAGAGCTTGAGCTTGTTGACAGTTTGGACCCCTTCTCTGAGGGCATCATGTTTAGGTAAGAGATGGGATAGATACCAATTGAAATAGTCTCCACTGTAGTTATGATAAATAGCATCTTATTTACTGTGGTGTCTATCATTATACCGTTGGATTTTATCCAATTTCTTTATATGGCTGTTTTTAAAAGCAGGGTGGTGCATTTGACGCCTCGCTATTCTCCCCGGAATTTTGATCTGATAGAAAAGGGACATGTATATCCCTATTATTGTTTATTATCTGTGCATCTAGTAAGACTGAACTTCCATTTGACAAACATAAAACTGGTCCTGTCCCATCCAGTGTGCGTCCCCCAAAGAAGAGCTGGAAGAAGATCTTTAACTTGTCAGGAGGAGAAAAGACCCTTAGCTCGCTCGCCCTGGTGTTTGCTCTGCACCACTTCAAACCCACCCCTCTCTACTTCATGGATGAGATAGATGCTGCTCTGGACTTCAAGAATGTGTCCATTGTGGCCTGTTACATTTATGTAAGTATTTGCATTTGACTCAAAGGGTTCAGATGCTATAAGGAGGATTTGAGTGCAAATAGTAAATGGACTTGTTCTTATATAGCGCTTTTCTTGTCCGGCAACCACCAAAGCACCTAACATTTCTAGCCTGTTGGAAAAAAACCTGGGGATCTTACTTCTTGTTCAGCTGACACCTGTGCTGATATGTGGTGATTGTAGCAGAGTTTGAGCAAATCCTTAAAATCAGAGATTAGTTCTAACTGAAATGGTTGGCAATGTTCTCGATACTTGCTCAGTAATCGACTTAAGGAAATCACAAAAAAAGTTAAATCATTTCATCTGGACTCAACATCTCGAATGTTGTGTCCAAGTGAACTGATTTAATTTTTTTGTGGTTGCCAATGTTGTTACATCACTGCATTCCCCAACCTGAACCCCAAAACGTAACTAAACCGGAATTTTACTTAGTATTCTTAAGCAAGCAAAAAAGAAAATTCCTTTAAATAATTACTCAATTATCACATCGTTGGTTGGCTATTAAAAAGTTTTAAACTCACGTTTGTTAACAGTATATCTCCGTTAGTGCCAACTAAAAGAAATCCTTCCGTAGAAAGAAAAAGACTGCAGTTGCAAACAATGCATCCTTTTTGACTTTCACATAATTTGGTATGAGTAGTCTGAACCTCCTCTTGAGTTTGGTTAGTTTTGACAGGTTGAACATAGTTGGTGGATTTTGATATACTTGATACTTAACCAGTAAAAAATATTGCTTAAGATCAGGGATGGTGATTCACTTCCGGTCTGACGGTCATGATCAATTTCTAGTATGACAGAAATCCTAGCAGGATCCAAACAAAATCAAGAAGTATAGGCTTAGTTCGAGTTAAGACTTCAACCAAAAGATCTGATTTGTTTGCAGCAATATGATTGAAAATGGACTGATTTAATGTAACAATGCCATGGATTATGTTCCAGATTTATTAGAGTTGTATGAGAAAACACAGGGGCCGACTGGGGAATCCAATGTTTTCTGTGTTGTGTAATGCTGGATTGATAGAAAAGCTGTTTGAGCCTGAATTTGGTCTCCAGAGGCAAAGAGGAGTAAGGTTTTTACAGCTGGCATTCACACTACCCATTGTTTTTATAGCCTTGTGTATAGAGACTCACTTGATACTTTCCAGGTTAGACTTTGACAGCTCCGTTGGAGCAGTAACACGCTATATAATACTCGCTAGTGAGTACAATATCCTATGCTAAATCATTTTTACCCTTTCTCTGTCCAGGAGCAAACCAAGAACGCTCAGTTTATCATCATCTCCCTGAGGAACAACATGTTTGAGATTGCAGATCGTCTCATCGGGATCTACAAAACCCACAACACCACCAAGAGTGTAGGCATCAACCCAAAGACCATTGTCTTCAAAGAACATGATGCTATCACTGCTTAAATCTGTAGAGGACCTTAGCACCCAGTCTAGGTGCAAAAGTAGTTTTAACTTTCACACGTGTAAATTAAGATATCTTATCTGTTTTCTATTATGTTTCTATCATGAAAAGCTGCTATCCCATTTGTAAAAATGATTAAAGATGTTTAACATCATGGCAGATTCTTCTGTAATCCAATGACTCAAATTTACTAGCATTTACTTTTTATAACAAGTATTGCTTTACTATATATTTGCTATTCAGCTGCCTGGACCATGTGCTGCTGTTCAAGTATTTGTGTTCTTATGCAGAAGATTGACTAATATTCATTTTCTGTAAACGCGAACAATAGTCCTTAGTATATTTGCTCATCAAATTCCAGAAAACAATCTGACTCATACTGGTGGAAAATGTTAACATAAAAATGCAACTACCGCCATGCAAAAGGCCTTAAAACTGAAATGAAAATCCACACATTAGCTCAATATGCTCATAGACAATGGTCTCGACATCAAATATTTCATCTTAATTTTGTCAGTTTGCATAAGAATAATTTACCTTGCTTGAGAATGTGCATGTTCAATGAAGTCATCAGGGAGCTTTGAGATCATACATTTCACATCTGAGGCTTTCACAGCAAATACCATTAACTTATTGGCCCAGTGCCCCACCGTGGTGAATATCAGCTCAAACTTTGCTGCACTATTTTCTTCAGTTTAAAAGCACATAAGTTGTATTAAGTATACAATGCAAGACATGCCTAATCTTGCACCAGTATACTACTCTTATATTTTATAATTCTGGGTCTGTTTTACATCACAATTAGTCCGGATGTTGGGGGGTGGACACCGACCTAGATGGAGCTTGGGATGATTAAGGCCTGATGCTCCGTAATGAATTTGAACCTGCTGTCTCTGACTAATAAGATCCCAAGGTGTGAGCTACCAGGACCCTTATAATTCTACAGTTTATAACATTTTATAAACCATCTGGACCAAAAATTACACAAGATTAATTTATTAAAACAAAGAAAATGAATTCAAGTAAACATAGAAAATTCAGCTACAATAAGAGTAAGAACATTTCTTTTGAAAGTTTACAGTGTTAGATTGATCTTGAGATGCCTTTTTAGTCCTACACACATCAGAAAACCCATAATTCATATATTACAAATATAAAAAGGTCAGTTTTCTGTGTCACGATTAGTCCCCACACTGTGGAGGTAGACAGACCTAGATGGAGCTTTGGGGGATTAAGGCTGAGTGCCCTTCCTGATGCCCCGCTATGGGTTCGAACCCTCCATGCCAAGTTGAAGCGTTTTGAGATAAACCCAGTATAGGTGCAATGAAGCAATTGATACAACAGGCAAACCATGAAAAGTCCCCACTGGAAAGTGTTTTCTGTTCAGGGTCGTTAGTACAGGCCATCAATCAGTTGTAAAGCTAAAGGTAAGGTAAGGCTCATAGTGAGGGTAAAAAGGCACCATCAAAGATCAATTTCAAGTGCTGGATACCAGTACAACATGATCACTGGTGGATAGATCCATAGTGTATCGATTTCCATTCTAGCACAGGTGCATGTCACACGAGTACACCAAAGCTTCTATATTCCAGTGTCCTGAGGTCATAATGAAGACATGCAAAACACCCTTGTGTAAGTAAGAGATGTGTTTGTTGCTCCAGGAGTGTGGAAGTACTTGGCTCCCCCTCACTGTAAGCAAGATTACACCAATGTGTCTTTAGAGATTTATCCTTGTTTAAATGTAATTAGAATGTTCTTGCAAGCAGTATGTTGTATTTCAAAAGGGGGGAGTAGTTCTTTCTGACCATGAATGATGCATCAGGGTACTGTACTTTTGTTTCCAAATTCTATATCGTTCTCAATCTCTACACTTGAATAGCAGTTGAGCTGAGAACTCTTCTTTTGTTCCATTTCATTTCTCAGGGGGCACCATAGCATATTTTAATGTTTCAATTGGTATCATGTATGATGGTCTCAACCAATCCGGTATGGTCTTGTGCCAATATGGCAAAAATTTACATAGGATGCCCTCCCTGACATAACCGCTAACTCTATGGATGGGGGCACAGGTAAAGCACTGGATGCCATCCCAGTAGTCATGGACTTACTAATCAGCCAAAATATTAAAACCGACTCAGGCCACTGCCGTCAGGGAATACTGTTGCTGTAAAGTGGTGAACTTGTCTGCAAAAATGTTTTAGGCAGGTGGTATGTATCAAAACAACATCCACAGGATGGTGCCATCAGGTAAATAACACGCATGCACTTAGTCGTCCACATGATGTTTTCAGTTTTCAGTACTTCATAGAATTATGAAGGAAAACTGCTACATAAAAATAAGGTTTATTGGACACCAACACGAGTTGGAAACTTTACAATTTGTCAATATAGAACAGTGTCTGAAATGGAATCAGTTCGATCTCAAAAGGAGCTGAAAGTCTTGATATAAAGCCCGCAGCTGTTGAAAAATGTTTTCCCTCAGGATGGAGAATAAAGAGCTCCACTTCTCTATTGGCTCGCCCATCTCCACGTACACCCACTCCGCCATCTCCCAAACCGAGGAAGCCAGTTCACTGCTCAGGCTGTGAACCATTTGGCTGAACTGGGAGAGGAGAGAGAAACCCAGGGATGCTCCCCTTATGGGGTTAACCCACAGCACTCCCACCAGTAACAGCAGCCCAAGGAACACCATTGCAGGAGTGGGCCAGAGCCCCCTCCACATGTTCCGAGCTTGGCTCTCGCACCCACCTCTTCTGACCTCCTGATCTCCTGGCTTGTCGCAGCAACTCACCCTGGGTATTGGAGCCTCCTCCAGCTGTCCAATAGTCACTGCAGGCCAGTGTTCCTGAAGGTAATCTGCAGCCCGGGGCAGGATGGTGAGGGCTAAGGTAGATGGCAGAGGAGCTTTGACCAACACATCGAGCCTTTCTCGGAAAAGATGGACTTTCTCCAGGAACACCAGCGGAGAGTCCTCTTCCTCCACCGATGTGCACACAGATACCAGGTCCAACTGCTCCTCCTGGTAGCAATCACCAGTGTTAATGAAGATTGCCTGCTCAACAACGCTGTTCAAATTAACACCAACCACACCAGAAACTAATAACTCAATTTCTGAATAAATACAAGGCACCTCAGCTGGTATCTTTCCCTCAAGCTATTATCTGCAAATTTTGAACATGAAAATGACAACAAACTGAATGGAAATGCCAAAAATAATTAAAATATAACATTAAATACACACACACACATGTATATATATATATAAATAAAATTGTTTAATCCCCTTGAAACCAACTGATGGAAACTTAACTGGGTAGATTTTGATGTTGGTGACTTGTCGGTCACTAAAGCTTCACTTATCAATTCAATGGAGAAAAACAAAAAGAAAAAGGTCAACTGATCCATAAAAACCTACTTGTAGCTCTTTCACCCTGTCAATCAATGGGTTGTAGGCCTGGCAGATCTCTGCGCTGGCGCTGTCCAAAGCTGCAAGGATGGCCTGTCTCTTCTTGGAAAGTATAAACTCCAGTGTGTGGAAGAACTGATCAACAGCCAGCCGGTCCATCCTCACCAGGCCCTCACAGTGGGCCTTCTCCTGTTCCAGCAACCCTCCTAACTCACAAACCTGTTGTAGCAAAGGAGAACAACAAAATCAGCAAAACAATAAAAATTAAGCTGATGTTGAAGCATGCCAAGTTATCGCCAACCGAAAGTGGGGTAGCTGATCTGCTGGTGTTTATCTTGCTGCTCACTGGGCAGAAGGCAAAGAAACACCCTGGACAGTTCATCAGACCATCCTAGGGCAGGATCCAGGCCGGATGCCCTTCCTGATACCCCACTGTGGGTTTGAATCCACAACCTCTGGCTTCTTTGTTCCCAAAGTGCACATTCTGTCCTTGAGCTACCGCAGCCCATGGTATTGTTCAAGCAATGAAGACAAAGGAATAAAAAAAGACTTGAGTAATCCTCATCGTGCCGTTTAGTCTCTTTTGCTGTAGCCTGTAATCCACGTCAAGGAAAATGCTCTGCTGGAGTCAGAGAAATCTTGTGAGATGATCACCATCAATATCTTGTGGGACTTGGTTTGGTCTCCCAGCCAAATGGATAGATGATGGTTTGGTCTCCCGCTCCAACCGAGTGATTTCAAGAAATGGTGGCCTTGTCCAAGAAGTGGACAGTTAAATTACAACCTTTCAGTCTGATCCAAGATGGGTGTAAAGTGACACAGAAGAATAAACTACGCAATGCAGGGAGTTTCATGATAAGGGCTGACACAGGACTGCAAATTTTGCTCAACTGCTGAGCTAACGCGCCCCATTTCAGCCATTTCAGGATGTTGTGTATTCAAACTCACCATGAGGTGTAAGGAAGAGCATCCAGGCTTCATCCCCCCAAGCTCCATCTAATATGTCCACCCCCACAACGTGGGGACTAATCATCACATTTAAAATGCACCTTTCATTATATGATTGCATTATTTATATTTTAGGATATATTCTCATAATTTCTCAAATACCTATAGGACAACCGTTAACATCAATATTATAGTCTTGAATAATTTAGCACCAGTGCCTGTTTAATATCAGGTTTTTAAACCCATCGCTAGATGAGTTCCATGACACATCCAACTCCAAAATTCACTGCTACCCAAGGATAATATGATCGCACTTCATCCAACCACCAGGTCGGAACACACAGGAAATAAAAACGAAATGTACCCTTTACACGTCCCTTTCCATAGTGAGATGGTTACCTACCTCCGTCCACCGCTGATCAGAGAGGCTGGCTATTAAGTTTCCAGGAGTCTGTTTTTCTCTGATGAAGGCAGCCTGCAAGTCATCTATAGGGTGACCCTGGTGCCGCCCTACCGTCAGACACATCCCACAGACAAGCTGGCGGTCTTGGACACAGTACACATTCAGCGGCTGCCTGGGATGGTCTGAACAGGAGGGTGTCCTTGGCTGACTGTCTTTTTGGTACTAAGGGAGCAGATGTGAAAATGTGAAATGTAAAAGGTTAAGTTTAGAAACTTAAACACTGTTTGGGAATGGTTGCATGCAGAGGTAAGCATATTCGAAAGAGCCCAATAGCATAGACTTCAAAGATGCAAAACACTAACGTCACAACCAGAGAGTGAATTAAACATCATACAGTATGTGCAAAAATATCCTGCATATGCAATACAATAAATTCACCACTTATAGACGGATTACTTGACTTGGCAATGTTGGATCTCATCATTAGAAGCTGTCCGCTCTCTTACTTTCTCAATGATGGCCCGCAGTGACATGTTGACGGGCAGAACCTCGACGCCGGACGGAGCCAGCTCCACCACAGTGCGACAGTTGGGGCACTTCAGAGGGAGGTGAAGTGGGCGCCAGATAGAATAGTTGGCCGAGACCTGGAGAACATTATCCAGGCAGGTCTTGCAGAACGTGTGCGAGCATGGCAGAACTCGCGGGTCAGAAAACAGAGAGTAGCACACGGAGCACGTCAGGTCCTCTTCTAGGTTGTCCATGGTGGAGATGCAAACAACTGACCGGAGGCTCCAGGGACCAGGACTGATGCCTCACCGGCTGCCAAAGGGAAATGGAAGGCAGGATTGACTAGTGCCCCAACCAGGTCACAGCTCAATACACCACCTTCCACTGGCTGATGGTGAATTTTAAAGACAGGGGAAAATGAGTAACTGACATAGCAGTGAATGATGGTAATAAAAGTACAAAACAATACCAATAACTTCATATCCACCTGCAAGGTCCATTCATCATCACATTGATGGTGGTGCAAGTGCAGCAGCGGGCCCTCAATGTTTCATTTGAGTGTAACATTATTTCAGCCAGCTCAC
>OMLC01035740.1:0-18563 GCA_900302585.1 Regalecus glesne
AACAGTGAACAAAATCTGGGGTGGGATTAACCTGTATCATTTCAGAACTGGATGTGCTGGTGAAGTATCTTTACAGCTGCATGTCTCGGGGCTCTGAGCTGCTTGGAAGGAGCAAATGCTCATTAAATGAGTAAACTTTCACAGCTTTCCCAGTAATGACCCTCCTCTCTCCATCGTGCCAACTCTTTGCTCCAACAATTAGAACTGTTAATGCCAACAGGAAGAACATCACACGCACATACATGTCCCGATTGTAAATCTCTGAGAGACTGAGGTTTTAACTCTTCCCCGAACCCATTTGACAATGCCCTAAATGTAATTTGTAGTGTACGATCTACACTGTGCTTTTACCACATCAGCAGTCCCCCATCTCTTACATTTGTCTGGATTTATTAAGTGCTTCATACACTCAGTAAATATGTATTCATCAGCTGTATGTGCTCAAACACTTCAAATACCACAAATATCCAGTATGCTCTTCGGTGCTTTGGTTTGATGCATCCAATGTTGGCCTGTGACATTTGGATTAAAAGTACAATATGCCAAGTTTGCCTCATAAAATATTACATAAAAAAATAAATGGGACTTGCATAAATACACTAATCAGAGTTGCTTTTCCTGAACAAAAGATCTGCACACATCCATTGTCAACCACTTATCCGAAATCAGGTCGCAGGGGAACTGGAGCCTATTTCAGTTCTCACTGGGCGAAAGGCAGGAAAACACCCTGGAAGGATCACCAGTGAGGATCCAACGAAATATGTTGTGTTGTGATCTGCATTAAAAGACAGCACCAATCCCATGTGGTGATACGTGCCTCAGCAGCCAATTAATATTAGTTCAATCAATCTAAGAAATCCGATTGGCTGCTGAGGCCACCAGCAAGCAGCCTGCAGCCTGTGTGAATTCAGATCACAGCACAACAGTATTTTTCAGGGGTAGCAATATGTTGAGTAGCACATCTACACAACTCCTGCTGGTGTGTTATGTGTCTGTAAGAAGATGCTTCCATACTATGCCGTTAAAATAAATGCCTGTGAAATCATTACAGCCCAAATGTAAGAAAGATGGAGTGAACATTACAAAGACGTGCTCACTTTTCCTACTTCTCCAGACTTTGGTAGCAGTGAAGATATATTCACCATGGTAATATGTAAAAAAAAGAACTTCAAATCTGTGTAAATACAATTTGGTCTATGAGGTCTTGACTAGTGTCCCCACTGTTTTCCATTAATATGCTTTTTTTATGGCCAACGGACGTGTTTTTTTCGGGAGCAAATGGAATGAGCTTTGGTCTCAGGGGAATGAACAAATTTAATTATTTTTTTACTGAAAGGTATCGTTTCAAAATACAAACAGAATGCACATGTCTGCCCTCGGTAGATCAGATATTGTGGTTACACTGTTCTCAGGGATGGTGTCGTATTCAACATTGGGCTTATGCGTAAGTCTAAAAGCCACCAGAACATAAAGAGTGTTCATCATTTCTGAATATCTGGATGAGGAAATAAACCAAAACAGTCCACAAAACAAGCCCATCCCTCCCCAAAGGCACTGCCGGACCAACAAATGGATGTAACGTTTATTACATCCATCCTTTACAAGACACAGAGAGCCTGAATACATCAGGGCGACAGTGGAAGTAGAGCAGGTCGTTTGTTGACTGGAGGGATGCCAGTGCAATCCTTAGCTCTTCCTGAGGTGCCCTTGAGCAAAACACCTAACCCATAACTGCCCCTGATCAGCCGGTAGCTACCTAGCATGTTCGACACTGCCGTTGGCGTACGAGTGTGGGGAAATGTGAGGCTGTGGTACCATCACTCAGACAGTATTCTGTGTTCTTCTATAGTTGCTGCCATGGGGAGACTGCTGAGCTGCGTCAGAAAGAGGAAAATACATGTGTACCCTAGACATGTTTTATCCTAACTGGGTGCTTAATGAAAATGGGGAACCCTTTCTTTGTGATTCATTGTATATTACACTACTATCTTGTAGTAAATTTTACAATTCAACACTGCTGAGATTGCTGTTGATCCAACAACCCACAGGTTAGACTGAAAATATGAGCCTTGACCCAACACGGGGCCTCAACAATAAAACCAACTTTCCCAAAATGGAAAATAAAACCACCATGAAGAAGCAAAGGGAGGGAAAAGAAGAATCACATCTTCACAAAGCAACAATGATTATTAAAAAAAAAGATACGCATGTAAAAATACTATTTACTTTGCACTGGTCCATCTTTCGGGTATAGACTTTCGTCAGAAGGCTTTTTGACAACGCGGCTGCAGTTGCGTATACAGTGTTAATACAGTCAGAGTGAACCAGGTGGCACAGCGGTGGACCACAGTGATGACCATCTCATATAAAAACCTCATAATAAAACTACATCGTTATACGTCTGAGAAATGAGGAGAGTGCTAACTAGCAGGGTGGTGGGTAAAACTGCTGTTTTTATCTCTATCGGTCTAACTGGTTCTGGCTACCTTCAGAACCAGGAAACACTTGTGAAGTGCCTTTAGGTTGATATGACATTCAGACGATTGGTCAGGTGTACAAGTTTAAAAACCTGCCTTCTTAGTTTTCTTTGGAGACAGTCTATTTGTGATAACTTGCCCCTTTTTCAGCATCACACCATGCTAATAATCCTGCTATTACCTGTCCAAACACATTCAACTCCACCTACTACAGGCCTTACTGTTCCTGAAGGCATTTCAGCCAATAGGCTGCGGCCTCATCAGTAAAAAGCAGAATCAGCCACACAACTTTGACCTCACCGGGTGCTGTTTATTTCATTCACCAACCTACATCCCTCTTTTTCCTCGGTCCTCTCTGTCACTACGTAGACTTTGAGGTTCACTTAACATTGTTGCCTTCGTAGCAGACAAACACTCAGGACTGGACTTTAAACTTTAAGCCTTAAAGGACAGTTCCACTTTTAAATAACCTAAGTCTTTTTTTCCACATATTTTAGCATCATGCATATCAGTTATATTATTTCCTTCTCCAGCTCCATTGTGGACATCTTGGATTCAGGACCCCTGTTGGACACATTTATAATGGCATCCTGCAGGGACATTTGATATGAATGGTAGACATGTTTCAACAAATCCGTTTTAACCCGATTGTCTAAACTTTGGAAATAAAAGCAAAACTTTAAGTTAAAAGTTGTCCCTCAAATGGTCCGGTCTTATCAAAAATTATTCACATTGCTGAACTACTTCCTGGTACAATTTGTATGAATGAATGAACAGCCTATACATCCTGAGGGTGGCAGTAACCATCGATAAACCACCCTGCCAGCACAAGCGAGAATTAATAGACAGTGTGAAAATATCCACAAAGTCTAGCCGAGGCACTAGGTTATTTTTACTTTACTCTCAAGAGCTCAGGTTTAAGGATTGTGGTTTTGCCGCGGAAGACAATCTTAAGCAGAGTCCAATGTTGGTCATGTGTCAAAGACCTCCACAGTGAAGTCAGCGAGTGAAATTACATAATTGGTATGCATAATTAAGACCCAGTTTGTAAAAGATGGAATCGTCTTTTGACCTTCAATGTGAATGAGGTTAGCAATATTTACTAAGGCCAAACGGAGCTAGCATCATTAAAAGTGCTAGCATTAAGTAGGGCGGAAGCAGAAGCTGTTCTTAGATATCAGTCTGTATACAGCTCCTCCTACCCGGGCTTATAGATTGTGTGGCAGTGGTGTTGGGTATCTCTTTCTGGTCATTCTGCTGCGGTTCAACAGAAACCGAATCTTGATGTGTGTCTCTGACCTCCCCTGTGCTCTCCTCAGTGATGTAGAGGAACATCCCACAGCTGCTCCCCTCTGGCGAGGCAGGGGGGGAAGACGAAGTAGACATTTGGCGGGTGAGGATGGCATGGCCAGTCTGAAACGGGTGATGCTCCAGCCGGTCGTGCTCCACCTCAGGCATTGGGGCAACAGTGATTCTGTTGTGAGTGGTAGAGAGGTAAGCATTGGGGTCAATTGGGCCGTAGCAAAGGGGAGGAGGTGGTCTTGAAGTTTCGGGGTCGGAACAGCTGAATTCAGATGAGAAGTGGCTGCAGTGCGAGTCAGCCACAGAAGGCAGGCTTCCACTCAGTGAAGGGGAGTCAAACTCTGAGGAGTGGGTGCTGTGCTGCTCCAGGAGCCGAGCGTCCATGTCCTCCCGGGCCTGGTTGATCTTCATCTCACCTTGGATGCTACTGCCAGCCCTTTTCCAGAGCTTTCCTTTGCTTTTCTTGGCTCCTGAGGAAGAGGAGGAGGATGAAGTAGAGGACTCCTTGGACCAGTGAGATGAGGAGCAACAGTGGCCATCATGCTGATGGGGACAGCAGCAGTTGGACGGGCATGGGCATGGACATGGGGCATCGCCATTGCCCTGGAGACCAGCAGCTCTAACACTACAGCTGGCTTCATCCAGGCTGCTGCTGGCACTGCAGTGCCTTACTTTCTCCTGTTTGGACTCCACGTCAGCCTGCACCTCCAGACTGCCGTCTCTGCACAGCAAAACAAATACAAATGTATTCAGAGGGGTGACAGTTCACTCAAATTCCTCTTGTTTTTGAGAAGCATATACCCGAGACTGGCTCTCTTTCTTTACCTGTTAGAATGTCAATCAGGTTCAACTTGTTTTGCTGCTTTTCATCTTCTCATTTACACTGGGAGCTGCAGTAGCTCAGTGGTAGAGCACACGCTTCCGGGACTGACAAGCCAGATTTTGCGGGTCTGAACCCACTTCAGGTTGTCAGGAAGGCCATCCGGCCTTAATCCCCCAAACTCCATATAAATCCATGTCCACTCCACAACGTGGGGACTACTCGTGACAAGTAAAAACGGACCTGACATCATCATCGACACTTCCCTTCGCGTGATCAATAATTTACACTCTTGTTATTTTTCAAACCTATGAAAACTACTCCATTTCTATGTGGCTGGTTTTAGAAGGTTCAGGGCTAATCTTGCATGGTGTCGTTTATTTGATTGATCCTGTCTAAGATGGTAACCTTGTAAGACACCATTTGTATGATATTTGAGTGGCTACTTTTTGCTATGCAGTCCCATAATTTGCAGATGTACTGAAGTATAGCCGAGTCTGATCGTGGTAGAAACTATTTGACTGCTTGTTATTTTGTTGGAGTCAGTAAGTCCTCTTTTCATAAGTCTTCCTAGTTGCGCTTTGAAAGCAAATTTCAGTGGGTCTTTTGGTGGGAGTTTCAACCTCCATCTGATTAGCCTTTTATTTCATTGTTTAGCCAATCATGCTCATTCATTTTTCAATATTATTCTATTCTATCTCTTTATCTGGTTCTATTTATTTTATCTAATTTATTTTATAATGTCCCTATGTAAAGCGCTTGAACTGCCAAAATGTATTAAATCTACTATAGAGATCAACTTGCCCCGACTTATTTAGGTCAGGTTGAAATCCATTTGTCCCACAAAGGCTTAAAATATTCGAATGATTCAAGCAGCAAACTTACATTAAAAAAAAATCATGATTTTGAAATTTCCCTCACTCAGACTTTATTTCACAAGTCTTATCTGATTTATTACTGTTTTCTGTATGTGTTACTTTACAAATACCTTGTCTGAGATGAATAACCAAGGCAGCTGGAGCACATGCTGAAAAGTTAAAGCTAGTAAAAGTTCGACTAACTTCTTTCTCCAGAGGTGAAATTAAAGCTGTGGGAGATATGACTCCCAACCCAAACACACATACACACACACTTGATAACATTAGCCATGATTATAGGACCCTGTTTATGACTCGACCACTTTGCTTGCCAACATAACAGGCAATTTAGTTGCATGTTCATGTATTACTCAAGCCCAACAGTTATATTCTAACTATACAGAAGGGTACCGGCAAGAGTGAAAAAGAAGATTTACAAGATGGTAGTGAGAAAACTTGTTGTATGGTGTGGAGACAGTAGCACTGACAAACAGATAGGAGGTGTAGCTGGAGGTAGCAGAGTTGAAGATGCTAAGATGTCCATTGGGAGTGATGAGGAAAGACAGGACTAGGAATGGCTCAGGTTAGACAGTTTGGAGACAAAGCAAGAGAGGCAAGTTTGGACATGTGTGGAGGAGAGATGCTGGTATACTGGGAGTAGAATGGTGAATATGGAGCTGCTGGGCAAGAGGAAAAGAGGAAGACCAAAGAGGAGCTTTATGGATGTGTTGAGGGAGGACATGTAGGTGACTGGTGTGACAGAGGAAGATACAGAGGACAAGAAGAGATTGATTATTTGCCCTGGCAAACCCTAATAGAAGCAACCCAAAAATAATAGTAGACACGCTCTGTAAAAACTACTATCAAAATAGGCTTGGAAAGCACCAGTACAGCTAAACTTCTGAGGTTGGAATATTACATCAAAATCCGCTGATAGAGATATTTTCCACTTTAGTAATGTTGATGTGTTTACCATGTCTCATCTCTGCTTTAAAAAAATGGATCGAACACATAGGTCATCCTGTTTCTTGAGTGGGGATGACTGAATAACTCACCTGTCCAACGGTATGTAGGCATTGAGGATGGATCCAGCCATGGCTTTGGTGCTAGCATTGTCACTGATTGTCCCCAGGCTAACAGTGGCAGACTCTCCACTCAAACTACACTGCTCCTTCTGGACATCAGCCTGCACCTCCAACCTAGACACATGAACCCAGGGAAGTTAAGGGAAGTTTTCAAATCCAAAAGCACTGATTCAGTCATTGTTTCAGTATCTACTAAGGCTACGAGGTGAGCTCAAAATGACAGAAAACCTATCATGTATCAATTCATGTGATGAAGTCACGTATCAATTAACGTTCTTATAGATTTACATGGTGTTAACCAACCACCTATTCAATTAAGGTGGGGCCAATTCTCAAACTCCTGCAAGATACAACAGATCCTTGAAACAACAATTATTTGATTTTGACAAACAATCATGGGCATTAGTTAAGATGAACTCCATCTAAAGTGTGGTCTGTTACCTGTTGTAGCAGCTACCAGACAGGCTGCCAGTAATGCTGGCTCCTGCCAGCGCTGTGGTGCTGGCGTCATCACTCATGTTATCTCGCTGCATGGAGCCCATCCCACAATGCTCCATGTGGCAACCGCTGGCACTGAGGCTCAGGCCTGTCAGCCCACCCACACTGGCCCCATCCCCCAAGCTGGGGTTGTTGAGGCGTGTATCTGCCACTGAGGTGGTATCTGGATTTACAAGATAACTGAGTAAGCGGGACATCCTGGAGGCTCAGCCAGAGACCATGACACCAACAGAGTGTTTGATCAACACACACATGCACAACCTCTTTTCTGTCACTTTCCTCCGTTCTGACCAAATGAAGAAGATGCCACACTATGTATTCAGGTTTACCTCTTGGTTATAGTGTAAAAGATGAATGAAAACCTTTGTAAAGGATAAGACAAAAAGAGCTATATGATATGACCAAGACAGAGCAAATGACAACATAATAACAACTAAAAATAAAGAAATTGCAAAACTGGCCACTGATTTATCTTTCTGGTTCATCTAAAGCCAAATTTTCAACACGTCAGCTAATGGCTTTAAAGGGGCTTTGTTTAATATTTCCGCTTTGTTTAATATTTCAGCACAATTTGAGAACAAAATATCAGCAGGGGTTGCTGAGATGTTCTGATGGAGACAAAGGACTTAATTTGCATATAGATATGCAAGTATCTGTCATGGTGTCTCATGCATTCGCGTTCTGGGAAAGGCCAAAGTCCTCTGTCTGCTTTTGGATGTATTATTATCTGTTAGTGTTGACAGAGCTGTGATCAAGCCCAACACCTCTCATGAGGGGGTGGCAGATTTGGGTTCTTAGAAGCGAAGCATCCAAACTTAAGTTGACAGGAAGGACTTCTCAAACTGCAGTAGTCATTTCACACCACCTCCTATATCCCACACTTGTCTTGGTTTGAGATTAAAGAACATACCATTTTGCATGTAACACATCACAAGTTTACATATGCACACTGCAACAGACATATGAAAATGTACATGGACGTGTGAGCATGAACATGAATGCATATAGGCAACCATGCCCAGCCAGGCACCTGTCATTATATAACTTACATCTATCTGAAAGAGAAATGTTGTGAAACCCACTGTGAGCAATCAAAAATAGTAGTGCTATCCTACAGGTACAAATTGTGCTCGATCATAAATCAGGGTAGAAATGAGCATTTCTGAATTACTGTATTTTCCATAGACAAGTAAGCTTCTACGTTCTTATCACTCAATAAATCAGAGCAACTCACCAGTGCCAGCTGTCCCACTACCCGCATTCTCATTTTCATCATCAAACTCAATTCGGACCCCTTTGCCATTGCCAGCAGACACACCACAGCCACCACTCCGGCACAGTGAGATAGGGACCACCCCATAGACGTATGCCAGCATGATGGGGACACCAATACCTATGGAACACAAGAAACAGGACATATTGCTTGTATCCTACAATCATCAACACACTCATCAGCAGAGAAGGTGTATCTAAGCAAAACATTTCAAAGATAGATGATTTTTTTCACAAGTCGAGGAGAATAGAAACAACAACTGTCCAAGGAGCATTACAATATACAACACAGGCTTATTAGGAATGAGAGTAAGTCGTGTTTCTTACCAACAGTGACTGCAGCCACCACTGGTGAGACGATCACAGAGAGAGTCACACCACCAGCTATCACCAGGTTCCTCTTGTGTTTGGAAATGTCCTTGCCTTCGTAGCGATTGTGTATCTAGGGAGATAAAAAAGAGCCTTAGATTAGCTGAAATGATGTTACTGGAGCTTTCAGTAAAGAATAAAACCCACAAATTTTGAAAATGCATCTGAACATAATATGTTCAAGATGGATACCAGTCCTACAGGGAACAATCGAGCTGCATGTCAGAGAAACTTTTCTGCTTTTGTTTCTCCATGCTGAATTCCACCATGCAAGGATACAAAAACGACTGTACTTTTCTCACACAGAGAGAGTAATTTTTAGCTTTTCTTGAACACTTGATATTGATGACAAGTTTAGATAAAAAAGGATTTTAAAAAGCTGAAGGTTATGGTGAGGGTTTTACTTATGCATATGAGACACAAACACAGCTGAGCAATTTGGGTTTGCCACAACAAGACATTCCAATTTCAAGAATCTACAATGTCATGTTTATTGAGACCAAATTAGACGGCTGGGAGACAGGAACCAATGAAAAGCAAATGTGAGAAGAAAAATACAATGTGTCCTGAAAGTGGTCCAACCTAGGAATGGCTGAATGTACAAGTCACTGAACTGAATCCAATGGTTTGGTTTGTAAAACCAAAAGAACACATGAGGTCAAAGCAATCTGAAGCTGAACATCTTTAATACTGCAGAGGTGGACTTCATGAGGAGTCCTACAACACTGACCTCACCATACTTAACAGCATGATGTCTGTTGTGAAAACCTATAGATTTCTGGGCTCCAGGGTCTCCCAGGATATTAGGTGGACACCAAACATAGACAAAATCATCAAAAAGGCCCAGCAGAGGATGAACTTTCTCCATTAGCTCAGGATGTTCAACCTGCCTTGGGAACTGCTGATTCAGTTCTACAATGCAATAATCCGGTCTGTCCTCTGCACATCCATCACTGTCTGGTTTGGATCGGTCACCAAACAGGACAGGGACAGACTTCAATGGACAGTTAGGTCTGCAGAGAAAGTCATTGGGGCCAATCTGCCCTCCATTCAAGCCCTAATATATCTCTCAAGTCTGGAAATTGGCAGGCAACATCACTGTAGACTCATCACACACTGGACACTCCTCCCCTCTGAGAGGCGCTATAGAGCACTGTAAGCCGAAGCAATCAGATATAAAAACAAGGTTAAAATAGTTCAGTCAGATCATCTGGAGATATGTTTAAAACAATACAGGAGCATGTTTCAGCATTCTACTGAATGTTATCCTCAGCTCTCAGTCCAGGAAGCCATCTAGCTCCCTTTTAAAGGAAAAGAGATGTCAATTGGAGTGCTCACAAAGAATAGGGCAAAACGATGCCAAAATTGAAGAAAAGAAAACATCTTTTAAGGCTCAATAATCCAGGTAGTCAAAAAAGTCAAAATAGTTAAGTCAGGTCATCTGGAATGCCATTGATCTATGATGACATTGATGGAATTATTTTTATCTTGTTAACTACCTGGATTATTGAGCTTGAAAATGTGTTTTACTTCAGATATAAAAACAGTTTCTTTCCACAGTCTTTCATTCACATGAATGGTTAACCTCGTCAAATTCCAACCATATCTCTATATACTGTGCAGTACATTGCACATGTACTGGTATGCTCTGTCATGTCCATCTACCTCAGGCATGTATGTATAAGTAACCTGCTAATATTTACTTCAATATCTCTGATACATTCTCTGCACCATTGTGTTATACTATCTGCTTTATTCACCTGTATATAGTCAATACTTGTTTCTGAATCTGAAGATATGTATGTGAAGTGCCTTGGAGAGCCATGAAACCAAAGTCAAATTCCATGTATGTGAAAACCTACAAGGCCAATAAACTGATTCTGACTATAATATATAATATTGTGTTTCAAATATAAACTTTAAATTATCCCACAAAAGATACTATAAAAGTCAACAAATCGATTTGTAAACTGCCCGGATGACCCTGGAGTCCGTTCTGATGAAAACAGGCTCATTTCGACATGTCAGTTTCAGCTGAAACAAAAAACCCAAAACAATCTGTTGTTCAAATCAGCTAAAGTGTCGTCAACCGGTCTGTCAATATAGTGGGTGACAGCAACAGAGATCATGATCTACGCAGCAGCCCAAGGAGATAAGGCTTTGGACTAACTGACAGTTGAACCACACTAAAAACAAGTCTGTGTGGTTGTTTATCTGCATGATATGGAGGGCTGTGCCGACAGTTCAGAGAATGAGGCTCTTTTAATTGAATAATTCGCAGTAAGTAGCTGCACGTATGTAAGCAAACCAGCTGCCCAGCGAAAGCAGAAGTTAAAATCACAACTGATTTTATACACACACACACACACACACACACACACACTCTGACATAACCACTACATATAAATTTTGTCTATATAACCATTAAGGGACTGTGCAAAAATGTCGGTGACTGACTGAGCTATCAAGGTCCTCTAATATGTACATTTCCCTTACTTTACAGTCACTGCCATGGTAATAATACGAGAGAATATGTGGGGGGTACTACATTTTCTTTCACTGAATTAAAGTGGGGGAGGCTCCATTGAAAATATCATTACCAATGAGGAGGGCCGAGCTTTTTTCCGTAATGAAAGAGAACTCAGGTTCACCTGCTCCCCTCCATCCCCCCTTACCTACAATCCCTAAGTAAGGTGAAAACTTGCTCCACAAAACAACAGACATAAATTCTGACTTTGACTCTGATGTGGAAGCTGAAGGGTATAGCAGAGCACCAACTTGAGCATTCAACCCAATTACTTGAAATAAATGAAAGAGGTTGCGGTTTGATGTTGCCTCGACAGCCTCTTTTGGTTCTGCGGTTGTAGCTCTCACCTTCCTGCCCACATAGACAGGGATGCCAATGATCATAGCAGGTATGGCGATGCCAGCGATGAGGGCAATGCCCACAGGGGCGCCCACCAGTGTGCCCAGCTGCCAAAGGATCTTCTTTTTTCTGCTCCATGGCTTCTTTCCCCAGAACGTGCAGCCCGATGGGCTGAAACACAGAGAGGATGGGGCGCAGCAGAAATAGATCAATGGTGTGCATTTTTGTGTCAGTTATTCAAACTATTAGAACCTGACACTGAAAACAAACACAGGTAGCTTGGTGAAAAAAATCAACTTCATATTAGCTGAAACCATCTCAAAACATTAAAACTGAATCAAATCTATAGCAGTGACTCCAAAACAATCTGACATGAAAACTGAAAATTGACATTATAATCAGATAATTATCTGTCAGTGGTTTAAATGTTTTGACTGATCAATGTATGGATCAAAAATAAGTGATCTATATTTCAAAAACTGGTTCCCCTTGTGATAAGGATTTTAACAACAGACCACTCACTGAAATTATACATTTCTGAGGACAAGAAACAAACCAAAGCTTCATTTCAAAACGCTGTGGAAAACAAAACAAAAAACGAATCTAAAACCTGGACGTCGATGATATTTCGGCGCTGGAAAAGCACAAAAACAATGTAACCCATTTTATAACAATATGATAGATGTTAAAATAAAAATAGATGAAACCACAACTACATTTCAGTATGTTTTGCTTGCCTCACCTCAGATAGTGGAGGTCTGAGATCTCCTTCATGCACAGCCAGCAGAATTCACAACCGCACACGGCACAGGTCATATGATTACAGCTGCCATCATTCATCTTGATGATGTATGCAGCACATCGTGGGCAAGGCTTGATGTCATCGGCTAGCGGAGAAGGAACAGGAAGGTGAGAAAGGCTTAAAATGGAGTGTGCGCTGATTATACACTCACACACTGATCAATACATTAATAGCCCCATTTATATTTTCTTGTTTTAGCTTGTTTTGTCTTTCAGGGGTTCTCACCATGGATTTTATAGTTTCCCTATGGACAGGGGCACAAGTAAAACACTACATCCCATCCCAGTGTTCAAAGACTGGTACCCATGCCTGTCGACACTCCCCTGTTTCCATCTAAATAGTGGCAAATGTGCAAAAATCAAAAAATGCCTCCGTTTCAAATAGAGTGAGGCATCATTTCTTGGCTGGAGTTTGGGGATTGAAATGAAAAATAAAAATGGGACAATATCATCGCCAACAGGAGAAAACTGGAGAGTTGTGGGTACAAGAAAGATTTTGCTGCTGGGGAAACCCATGAGACATATTTAATGTTTTACTGCTCCAATAGAATAGGATGAGTTAAATGAAGAGAACACATTTCATAGTAAGAACACAATGATCAGCTAGCTTTCCTTTCCTTTCACAAAAAGAGGTGAATCTGTTCAACTGGATCAAATCCAGTTAAACAGATTCACCTCTTTTTGTGATTTCCCTACCTGGATTATTGAGCATGCATCAAGACCTTTCCTTTCCTTGATTTTTCTGTTCCTATCTATTGACATGGACTTTCCCAACTCTTGCAAACATGAAACCCTTTTGCAACATTTGCGTTAATAAATTAATGTGTATTAATATATAGATGTGCTGGTGGTGTCATTCGGTCTGTTTTATAGGCAAAGTTCAAAATTCAATGTCAAAAATATCTGGTTTCTGTGCATCTGTCCTTCCTCCCATGTGTGCATGAAGCACACGTTTTTCAAGTTTCTGCCACATGCAGCTCAAGATGCGAGTGAGTGAGTATACCAGACTACAAAATGTCAAGTGTTAGTGTTAGCTACCTGCGCCTCCACTCTCCTGACTGTAGCTGAGGGATGACGACCTGAAACTCCTCAACCGGAGCGACTGGGCTCGCTGTTGCCGGGCAGTGTCACACGTCTGGTTGGGATGCCAAAGCTGTTTGCAGTGATAACAGAACTCTGTCCCGCATCCCTCACGCCCGCACGTGATCTTTGGACAGCTGGCACAGCCGAAGGCAATGACTGCATATCTGGGAAAGAGGAATGGGAGACATGAAGTCAATATGGTGGTCAGTGGTCACATTTTACTGGTAGGACAGCAAGGATATCGGCCAAGAGGGTGAGACCAAAGTTATCCTTGTTATGTTGATTCATTATGAGAAAGTAAAAAATGAATCTATTTATTTTGACATGAATGCACAGACATAGACATGTTTTTGAACAAACATAACCACAGTCAAAATGTTCACCAGCATCCCAGAAAATCCAGGCATCCTGTTACAGAAAAGCCAGAGATAACTAAGCTCATCCTGATAAATTACAACTATAAATTGCAACAGATTAAATCTCAATAAAACTGCCGATTAAACACAAGTTACATAAGTGGCGGCATAGCGGCATGCTCACTGGTCCAATGGAATAGGATGGGTTAAATCCAATGAGAAAATGTGATTGTACATATGTACAATAAAAAATGAATAAAGCTTCTTCATAAGTTCACTAATGGGGCCATCAGCGCTGCCTGACTGAATGTCTCCCCAATCTCCCACATCAATCTTCACCAACAAATCAACAGCGCTCATTATGAAAATCATACAGATGGGCATGGATTTCCTCCAGTGTCTGTCTTCCAAGAAGATACAAATCTAATATTGCAGGGCCATTAGAGAAATCGCAAAACCGAGGCAATACTAAAAACCCACATAGCTCATTTACATCTTAACACGATTATTGCCAACAAGCTCATCAGCACAACAGTCTAGGAGAAAATGGAAACTGGCTTGATGGTTATGTTTCTATTTGTGCCTCTCCTACGTGGAGGATATACAAACATTCATATAAAGACAGCATTCAGCTCAAGATACAAGAAGGTTGGACGCATCCAGATTCTGGATAAACTAATTTAACCCGACCTGACCTCCACTTCATACTTTCATTCACCCAATTTCCCATGGAAACTTTCCACGCAGCCAACGGGAAAAACAAATTCCTTAGATGATGCATGTTGGAGATAATAGCAGAACACTGATTAATGGGATGTGAACATACACAAACCCACATTAGCCCTGAATTAATTAACAGTCGGCAGCCTTCCTAAATTAATCTGCAGCACAGCATCATCTAGAGACATGGTGACTAATGCACCATGCCCGAATCTGCATCTTCTCTCATTCTGATTGAGAATTTAATAAATGAATTAAATAAATGATAAATGGAATTATTCATGTAGAGCTTTTCTAGTCTAATGACCTCTCAAAATGCTTGTCTCACATTTACAGACCATGGGACAGTAAGGATGGATGCCCTTTTCCTGATGCCGTGCAGAGGGATCGAACCCGCCACACACGACTTGGAGTCACGCAATCTACCGCTGAGTTATCATGAGCCACAAAGTGTGCTCACCAATGCATCAGCATCATGCTACAACTAGAGCTATGAGGGGATAAAGTGAGAGTGGTTCGGGTGCAGTAGCTCAGTGGTAGAGCGCAGGCTTCGGGAACTGACGAGCCAGAGCTAGTAGGTTTGAACCCACCGCAGGAAGGGCATCCGGCCTTAATCCCCAAGCTCCATGTAAGTCTGTGTCCACCCAACAATGTGGGGACTCATTGTGACGTGTTAAACGGGTGATAAAGTGATCAGATGTGTTTGGATGAAGAAAAGATTAATATTTCTTGGACAAGTTGAGCTTCACATGCCAAAGAGTGCCCTTACATACATTATGCAAGCTGCTAAACTACTGTAACTAGAGCAGCGGAGTAAACAGGCTAATATAATCCTAATACTGTGGAAGTACTTTGGAGTATTTAATAGTGGCTTAATCTGTACTGGTTAAAATTGGTGTATTGGGATATTTACGGCATTTGCTCTGAATAACCTGAAGTGAGAGAAGCCTTCTGACTTCAGGATTTCCCAGCAGAATCTGACATTCAGCAATAGTAATGATTGATTCATCTTATTTAAGGTAAAGTGTCCTGCTGATCTTGGCTCATTGACAGCGTGACAGTCGGACAAAGTTGTCACAAGAGCTGTACGACAAATCCAGAAGCTTAAGGCGGTGAGGAGGACAATTACACAACACCAACGCAAGAGAACATTACCCATGAGAGCGTGTGGCAGCTAGCCACAGCTTAAACGATTGGTGGTTGACAACCAACACAAATCAGAATTGAATAATGAAAGAGCCTTTCTGTCTTTCACACATGGGCACTGGTGCAGTGCTGACATACCATCCAGCAGCACAATGGCGACCCTGAAGGGTGTCTAAATGTCTAAAGACTGGTGGTCTACCACTGAACTGCAGATTCCACCACCGCTTAATCAGAGTTTGATAGAAATTTATCTATTTTTACTTGTTTCGTCGGAACTGACAAGGATCACCTCAGTCCACATGAGTTCACTTGATTTCAGCTGAATAGATGTGTGATGAAAGCTCACTGTAGTTATGAGCTACCAGGGAAGTCCACAGCAGGAAGAGAGAACGTCTCAACAGAAAATCAACTGTTCATCACAACAACAAAGATGGAGTAGAGGGATGTGGTCAGGGTTTTAAGAAGCCTAACGGATTTAGAGTGAACTAATCCCCTTGCTCAATAATATTCTGCAATAAATCTCATAAATAGCTAAAAAAAAGAATGCACAAAAAAGACACCCAGTTTATGACATTTCAGAGAGGCTTAAAAGACTCAACAATTCAGTGACTGAATGACTGTTTAATGTTGGGCATCCAATCATCCATCCATCTGCTTATCCAAACCAAAGGTAGTAATTCAACCCAGGGACCCCAAACTTTCCTCTCCCTGTAGCCACATCAACCAGCTCTGACTGGGGGATCCCGAGGTGTTCTGTAGCATAATCCACTGGAGATTCCCATTTCCTTACCAATCTCGACATTTGCCCTACTTAAGCCAATTGTGTTCTGGTCAGTCAAACACCTGGTGATGGATCCAAGCTACTGCTCAAATTTGTGCTGCTTCTCCCGAGGGACACCCTCTGACCAATTGGCCAGGAGTAACTCAGAAGACAGAGACCAGCCAACAATCAGAAGGTTGCTAGTTTGATTCTCCCCACCTTGTATGGAGCTGTCCTTGAGCGAGAAACCAAGATGAAGGCTACTCGCAATGAGCATGTTAGCTCCTGGCATGGCAGCCTCTGCTGTCAGTAAGTGTGAATGTGTTTCATGAATGTGAGGCTTTAACCGTAAAGCACTTCAACTGAACTGCTGAGTAGAAGAGCACTATGCAAAAGCACTAAGTATAGTTGTCACAGTGCTTTGATGCACATGTTCCTTGAGGGCTGAGATAAGTTAGATAATGCAATACTTTGCAGCACAAGTCCCTCCTGGGGTGCAAGATAACCAAAGAGTTACTGTACAATTTACAAACTTGGCCCCTGGAAATCTAGTTCAATTTGTCCCAGACTTTAGTTTCCCTTTCCTCTCTTACGAAGTTGTATTACAGAATCATTGCATGTCACCATTATTAAAGTCTTATAAAGCCAGGGTGGTGAAGGAAAAGGAAAGGCTCTGTTCTAATGAGAATACACCCCTGTTGGGTGGCATGACTCAGGAGGTAGGCCAGTCATCTTGTAACCAGAAGATGGTTGGTTCGATCCCTAGGTTCCTTCAGAAAGCATGTTGATGTGTCCTGGAGCAAGACACTGAACCCCTGACAGCCACCCAGGCACTGCAGCTCCTCAGTGCTACTACATAGTAGGATGGGTTAAATGCAGAAAACTAATTTTGCTGTGCACATATACAATGAGAAATAGAACTTCTTCTTCTTCTTCTTCTTCTTCTTCTTCTTCAGTCTTGCATTATTTAACCAGCTACTTCACAGCCCATATTCAACAAGAACAGATTATCAATTCTATCTTCTTGTTAATTGCATCAAGCCAGTGTATTAGCACCAGGTAGTATTGCTCGTGCTTTCCTCCCCCTATAAAGGCAGGCTCACTACCCTAATCAACAAATGCGTCACTAAGAACACACTACATTTATAACCCAGCCATCAATTTGAAAGCATCAAGACTACTATGCTCTATGTGCCTTCATGTGAAAGCCCTGCCTGAGGTGGAGAGAACCTCAAATGCTGGATTACTACTTTAAAGTGTGTTGGACTTGGCTTCTTACATGACTATTTTAGGGACTGGTGAATTGATCTAATCAGAGGTGTGCAAGATTCAGGTTCATTTTAAATGACCAAAATACCTCGAATCTCTATGGCATCTTTAAAAACAGAGAGAGGATGTCAGGCAATACCATTTTATCCTGATCAGTTTCTTACCCGCAGTCAGGAGCAGGGCACCAGCGACAGTCGGGGTCGGCCACCAGCCACCTCCTCAACATGAACTCCTCGTACTTCTCCATGAGGGCCCGGTCGCCCAGGATGACCCGGATGTCGTGGGGGTTGAAACGCTCTGAGCACTCGGGGCAGCTGATGTTTACACGAGATTCACAAATCTCGATGCGCAGGTACTGGCGCAGGCAGTCGGCACACGAGCGGTGGTGGCATGTCATGATTTCTGGGAAGCGGTCACGTGTATGCCGCAGCAGGCAGAGTGGGCACTCCAGCAGGTCTGAAGACATGGACACTGATGCGGACAAGGACGACATTGAGGCCACGGCCGCTGCCACACCGGAAGCTGTGGAGGTTTTGTCCTGGCATGCCTCTAGCTGAACACTCTCAGCACTGGCAATGCCATCCACTCCAGCTGTGGCCTGGAGGGCCCGTGACCGGCGTTTGGATTCACGGTCGGGCCGCCAGCGCCGGCCAAAGAGTGAGTGGAGGGAAAGACGGCGTTTCTTGGGAGTCTTCCTTACTGAAGGAAGGCTGACAGAGGAGGCAGCCGAGTGGAGGTCTCGCTCCGAGCCTGAGCCACCACCACTTTGATGCTGCTGCTGCTGGTGGGAGCGGTGATGCCATAAGCTACTCATCATGCCAGAAGAGGCACCACTGCCACTGCTGCTGCCAGGACCAGTGAAAATAGCACTTACAGCATCAG
>OMLC01035741.1:4998-19394 GCA_900302585.1 Regalecus glesne
TGATATAATAATGACAATAATGAGAATAATGAACACAATAATAGCAATAATAATAATAATAATAATAATAATAATAATAATAATAGGGACGCATGACTCAGTGGGTCGAGTAGTCCTCTGGTGATTGGAGGGTTGCAGGTTCGATCCCCAGTCCTGCAGAGAAGCGTGTCGAGGTGTCCTTGAGCAAGACACTGTTCCCCTACCTGCTCTGCCCTGTGATAGACTGGCGACCTATAAAGGGTGTACCCCGCATTTCACCTAATGTGAACTGAGATAGGCTCCAGTTTCCATGTGACCCGATTCCGGATAAGCAGTTGGGGATGGATGGATGGATGGATGGATGGTAATAATAATCATTATTATCCATCCATCCATCCATCCATCCATCCATCTAGATCCTCAGTCCTGCATACAGCATGTCGAGGTGTCCTTGAGCAAGACACTGAACCCCTAACTATTCCACGAGCGCCACATGTTAGCAGCTCACCGCTCCTATACAATAGGATGGGTTAAAATGCAGAGAATTCCAAATTCCTCTTCGTGGGACTGATAAGGGAATCTATTTTTTATTTTTATTTTTTTGCCAGGTGAGTAGTAGAAGTGCAACGCTGAAAGCAGATATCATTCTCTTTAAGAGAGGCTTTGCGCTCTTCAAATAGCTTGCTCTGAAAACATCCACACTTTTTTAGAGGATGGGGTCTTTGTTGGTTCGGGCATTGTCTGTGAATGTCACACAGCTTGTCACTTGGACCGTCTGACTGAGAAGCTGATCGTTGTGATGTGACTTCAGTCTCGCGAGCAGAGACGGGACTTTTGTCGTATCTTGATCTGCTTTCCACTCGTTCAAGGCTTCGGTGGACCCGTAGAGGACCTGTATGAATGGTATGATGGAGCTGTAGTGACTGTTGAGAGTGTGAAGCTAGGGTTGTTTCTTCTGCATGCTTCACTACATTTGAAGTTTGAGAAGAATGCAAATGGTGGAAAAGAGACATTGTGCATCTCCTTGTACTGAGAGCCGTGAGCTAACCACCTCTCCTGCAGACTGAGTGGCAAATTCTTGACCTCAGGATTGACCCCCCCTGGTGGTGTTCAGGTATGAGAGGTCAGGGAATTAACCTTCAGATTTGGCAGACTCTATCTCCCTTAGCAGGTCTCCCAGCTCCCTGAGCTTTAAGGGGTCCTTTTGATTAATTTTAGGAAAGCTCTCCATCCTCTCAAGGAGAGCTGTTTCAATCACCTCAGGGGAGCCATAGCACTCCTCTAGGCACCCCCAGGCCATTCTTAAGAGAGGGACCCAGAGTGTCCCCCTCTGGGTCGTCCGGGCACTCTTGGTTAAGTGAAGGGAAAGTACTTTGCTTTGTTCTCCTCCGACGGCCAAGCACTGTGCTTTCCCCGTAAGATGGCAATGTGTAAACCAGTGAGGGCTAGTGGTCATGTGACTTGGAGGAGACACATGCTACGGCTTCCTCCTTCCTGTTGATGTTCTGGAGGGTATTAAAGAGACTGACCCAGCAGTAAGGGATGCCGGTGGAGAAAAAATGGCAGTTAAATTAAGAAAAAAAGAAAATACTCAATATGAAACGATAAATTACAATATAATTAGATAAATTAAACCTTAAGGAATAACAATGATTTCTAACAATAACAATAACGGCATCCAACATGTGTGCCCTTGGTCATGAGAGAGGCAAAACCTCCTCCTCATCCTTCAACCTCTTTAAAACAGTTTTCCATTAACTCTTTTTAATTGATTTAGCCTTGTGCGTTCCTTGACTTCTTCGTCTAAAGCAAACCACAATGTTTCCCCTTTTCTTTCAATCTGATGCAGCACATTAATTAATTAATTAGCTTTATTCAATATTTTCATTTTGAAAATTGAGAATAATGTGCACTATAAAATATACTTTTATGAAATAAAGTAAAATGATAATTACTTGTGTGTGTGTGTGTGTTTGTGTGTGTGTGTGTGCATGTGTGTGTACATTTGAAACCTATCTGCGGAGGAGAGTTGCCAGGTATACTGAGGCTGGAAGACACCCAGCTATTGTGTAAGGCTATGAGGAGGCCTGGCACAGGTCTTGGCAAAGGAGAGTCTATGTAATGGCAAGGGAGGACTTATGCACTGGAAAGCTTTCTATTTCACCAGAAGGGCTAGCTAGCAAGAGCCATCTGTAAAGCAAGAGGTCAGAGAGCAGGTGAGCAGGAAGCAAGCATGGATCTTCCCTCCAACTGCTGCACTACTGTATGAGACAGATCATACCACCCTGTGTAAGTTCCATATACACACACGCACAAACATACACTCACACACACACACACACACACACACACACACACACACACATAAATATACACACACTCGCACGTAATGACATTATTTAGAATAAGCAAAGACACTGTTTTGGTCAATCAGTTTACATTTTCAAATTGGCTAATTTTATGTTTCTTTGCAGCCAAGCACATGGGGACAAAGGTGAGAGCATTTTATTTAACCTTTTTATTTGTGTAATCCATTAATTTTCCCAAAAGTATGATTCAGTTCCATCAATGAGACAATTCTACGGTGATTGGGCTCAACATAGAGTACATGACATGCATATAAGGAAAAAAAATAGCAGAAAAACTCATTATTACATTCTCAACCTCTGAAACCTGAAATAACTTTCACCCTGAATTAAAAAAGACTCCCTACTTTCAATTAAATACATATCAAATTATCATCATCATCCTTATCATTATTATTACTATCATCAGATATTATCATTTCCTATTTTCCTTTATTCCATTCAACTTTATCATGGTTGTTAATCAACAGGGCCACGGTAGCTCAATGGTAGAGAGCAAACATCTGGAACTGATGAGCCAGATGTTGTGCTTTGGAGCCCACCAAGGAGCATCAGGAATGGCATCTGACTTAAATCCTCCATGTTCCGTCTAGGTCCGTGTCAAACCCCACAAAGTGGGGACTAATCATGATGTGTAATGGACCTTTAGGCTGGTAAACACCCGTTAATATCCAGTTTCAACTGGATATCAAGGGTATTTTACTTATTCTAGTGCAAATGCTATCAATCGGAATGTGTTCAGAGGGTCCACTTGCTATTCATAGCAACAACTGTGCTTACAGCTTGTGCTGCAGTCGGCGTCCCGTCCCCCCTTTATCTCCACTGGAACACAAGTGAGCTTGGTGTGGAGATGAGCTACTGAGAGTGTTGTCATTAGTAAGGGAACAACACACTAACTCATTTCTCGGATGGAATGTCAGGAGTCATTACAAAAGATTAACAATGTGGGATAAAAAGACAGGCAAGCCCAACCAAGTTTGGACTAGGGCACATGATAAAGTTGAAAGGACACTATTGTCTTTTCTATCCTTTAAAAAAATGTTTTCTATTTTATTTTATTTTTTTTGCAAAAACATTAACTTATCATCACAATGTCATTTACTCCTCACTGGGAAATCCCATGACATCGCATTTCATAGAATTATACTTGAGAAGTAAACATGGGCAGCATGTCTCCTACACACTGCCTGTACATATTCTGTGATGCTGATACATTTCAGTAATCATGAGAAATATCACCAAACCTAATAGAGAATTGTGTCTGTGTGATTTGGAACGGATGTTGGGATCCAATCTGTTTCTCAGTATTCTGGATGTTTCTGACAACAGAAACTGTCTTGACAACCCAGTCTCTCAACCACAGCCTCACAGGCCTGAGTCATCTCAAGAGCCCTGCAGCGATACAGTCTAGCAGGGACATATTGGTGGATACTGGACCCAAGCTAACCTTAGTGCTAGTGTATTTAAAGGGGGGAAAAACACCTGATGGTGGTTTATTCAGTTGTTTCATCTCTTTGAATCTGGACCTCTCAAAATGTTCACTTCATCTTCATCCTTTATCCCTCTCACTCACTCCAGTTTGGGAATTTTGACTTCAGTTAAAGGATTAGGAGAATAGATTAAATCTTTTGATATAATTCATCCTATATCACAGCCCCCTCACTTAAATTTCATGAAATATAAGTGATAGATCAGCTTGTACTCCTTGACCATTCAATTCATCCCCTTTGCTCAGCCAATGCGAGGCATTCGTTGTAAAGCACTTTGAGTGGTCACTAGACTAGGAAAGCGCTATAGAAGAACAAGTCCATTTAATGTTAGTTAAGGATTCTATCTAAGATACAATAGACTAGCCCAGAAACCTCATGGATACATTATAATGTCTCTCCACAAACACTGTTTGTCCACACTAGCTCAAGCAACCAAAGCCATGTAAAACAGCACACCACACAGAGACAAGCATGTAGATGTGAAAGATGGGTTACCAACAACCTTATGTAAAGACAAAATGAAATTAGCCCTTTTTGAAGGCAGTTCACATGCCGTGATGGAGCGAGACACGTCCTACCGAGAGTCTATTTTACGTACAGGAGAGTTATGGCTCTAGTTCCTCAACAGCAGAATCTTACTAAAACTACTTTGTAACATTTTGGACCCATGATTACCCTGGACTAAGGACCATTACATTTCCCCTTCTCTCCATTTGGAATGTGTTGTGGAGTTAAGCCACATGCCATCGGTGAATCTTGCCTGACCTAATTGGGTGAGAGGAACTGTGGAAATTCCTGTTTGAGTTTTGAAAGACCGTATAATCCAAGGAAATTAGCGGTGAGGAGAGTGTGGAGAAGTGGAGGCATGCACTGGAGAGGAGAGGAAGGAAAGTCAGTAGAACCAAGTCAAAATACATTTGTGTGAATGAGAGGGGAGACAGTGGAATAATGAGAATGCAAGTAGAGGTGAGGGAGGTGGACGAGTTTAGATACTTGGGATCAATTGTTCAAAGTAATGGGGAGTGCAGAAGAGAGGTGGAGAACAGAGTGCAGACAGGGTGAAATGGGCAGAGAAGATTGTCAGAGTTAATTTGAAGGGCACCAGCGAGAGTGAAAGGGAAGGTTTACTTGACGGTGTTGAGACCAGCTCTATTGTTCGGTTTAGAGACGGTACCACCGACAAAAACACAGGAGGTGGAGCTGGAGTTGAAGATGCTAAATTTTCGGTTGGGGATGATGAGGAAGGTAAGTATGAGAAATGAATATATTAGAGGGATAGTTCAGGTTGGATGGTTTGGAGACAAAGCAAAAGAGGAAAGATTGGGAGAGATGCTTCTTCTACTGGACCTCGACAAAGCCTTTAACACCATTAATCAATGCAGTATGTTAACAGACCAGATATATTGTAATTTTGCTGTGTCTGGTTTAGCTTTCTCATGGTTTAGGTCCTACTTATCTAGAAGAAAACATTAAATCTGTTAAAATATTACATAGACATGCTCTGATATTAAAATGACATACCTCAGAGCTCAGGTCTCGGCCCTCTACTCTTTCTTTCTTTATATTTTGCCTCTTGGCCAAATTTTACATAGTTATGGAGTGAATTTCTATTGCTATACAGATGATACTCAGCTGTACGTGCCTATATGAGCTGATGATCATACTCAAATGAATAATCTGGAGACCGTATTGTCTGTTGTGAAAAAAAATGTCATTCAACTTCCACCTTTAAAATTCCAATATAACTGAGATGCTGGTCATTGGCCCTGCTAGACACAGATACCACTTTGATCAAGTAATGATTGACCACTCAGTCATTTCACATAGTGTGACAGTCAAACATTTTGGAGCTACATCAAAGAAATAACCAAGACTGCCTGTTTTCACTTATGTAACAGCTAAAATTTGGTTTTGTCTGTCTACGGCTGATGCAGAGACTCTAATTCATCCATTTGTTACAACCAAGATTTGATGACTGTAATATTATATTTTCACGTCTACCACATATTAGTATCGAAAGTCTTCAGATGATTCAAAACGCTGCAGCCAGACTTCTATCCAAAACTAGAAAATTTGACCTTATTGCACAAAGTATTGCCTCCCTTCATTGGCTTTCTATCAACATTACATCAGACTTCAAGGTGTTTCTGCTGATATAAAATCCTAAATGTGCTTGCCCCAGCATACCTGTCTGATTTCCTTAAACTATACATTCTATCTCAAACTCTCCACTCTCAAAATACACGACTCCTCTGTGTGCCCAAAGTTAAAGAAACGTCAGATGGTCTCATCTTTTTGGCTTAACCTGCAAGTAGTTGCCTTTAAATCAAGTGATTCAGAACCTGTACAGCATGGCAGCTGGGTTTCTGTCCATTAATTTACCAAGCACAGTGCTGTTGATGAGATTATATATTATAGAGCACAGAGTAATGACTAATGCAAACTGTTTTCTTCTCTCACGTGTCTATTCTCTCACTGAATGATGTCCTCTTTCTCTTTTTCTACGTATGTAACCAGGGAGGAGTATGGGGGACTCGTGCTGGGTGCCCTTCCTGGTGGTGGGTTTGGCCTGTAATGCTGGGCCATCTTCAGAGTTCATCATAATATTCATAAATCTTGTAATTCCATTATAAGTGGGGGTGCACATGACTGTTTCAGTGAGATGCTCAGGTGAGTACCAGGAGATGCTGTTAGGTACACGGCATCTGCCAAGTGGACAACTGGACAATCCTTCTCAGCTAGCTTTATTAGCGATGGTTTCCGCCACGTTCATGTCCTCCTTGCTCTTTTCGCATTTGTCAAATAAAGAATGGTTGAGATTTTTTGAGCCTTTATAAAACACACCTGTTTCGTCTGCTAGATGTGGATGTGAGCGACACATTTTACACCACATTTCCGTGCACTCATTGTCAGCTTCGAACCACTGCACATCTTGGAGCCAATTTTCTGAAAGAAAGTTTTATTATCTTCAGCTCTGGTTTGAGTTGACATTTCTTACTAGGTGGTGAAACGCCGAAGAAGCTGCTTAACGTCTGCCGCTCTTTAGACATCTGCGACAGTAGTTGACAAGCTCACAGACAACATGTGTAAGTAAGATTAGATGAGATCGGTCAAGTACGCAGAGGTGCTTAGTAACACAAGTGGCTTTACGCATTCCGGATTTTTTTAGCGCATGTGTACCTGCATACCAGCTATGTGCCCCCCTGCTTATAATTCTGCAAATTATGTTTTATTTCTTATAAACATCAATTGCACACCCGCCCATGTCAGAAGAGAGATCCTTCCTCTGTTACTCTCCCTGATGTTTCTTCATATTTTGCCCCCAGCTAAAGGTCTATTTTTTAAGGGAGTGGTTCCTTATCTGATGGGAAGGTCTAAGGGTCTAAGAGGATCTGCTGTGGTGACCCCAAACATGAGCAGCCAAAAGTAGTGATAGTAGTAGTAGTAATATTATCAGATATAATTCAAGAAATCTCCTATGAACAATGGTTGTAAATGTCTGTATCAGGGAATCCTGTGCTGAAGGAGGATTCTATAATGACGGGCCTCCTCACAGGTAATGTGTATTAACCCCTTGACTGCCATGTGTAAAGTTTATCTTTATTCGAGTGCATTCCATTTGGCTATAAAACGGCGCGATGTGGATGGCATGGATAACGCATTATTCTGATCCTCGCCAACACGGGTAGCGTGTATATAGCGGCGAGCATTAAAACCGCATCAAAATAAAGCTCTCTGCAGGTAGGTCTCATCTATGGAGACATGCTTGCATAATGTATCAAACACAGAGATCAAGGTGAACAAAGAAGTAATTCTACATCTACATTATCAAAACCACATACATAATAATATCTTTTTTTTTCAATTGCACATACCCCAGTCACTTTCCTATACCCTTAAAATCACGTGGTATTCCACTCAAATCAAACAGTCACATCCCAAAAACATCACGAGCTTGAATTAATATCAAAGTCAGTTTCTTGAGCTTCCTCACAAATCTTGAAACAAAGCCATGCAACTCAGACAACAGTAAACGTCTACAGTAACACTCAACAAGAGAGCTTAGAAACGAAGCCAGTCTTTCTGGATCCCAATGCACAGATTCTGTTGCCTGAAGAGTACTAAAGAAACAGCAGATTGCCCCTTTTTTTCCTCATGTTTTGCTATTTGGTGTATTCTCTCAACACAGATTTTGCATGCTCACAATTTTGAAAAGGAACGTGTTGAGTAGTATTTTTTTCAGACATGGTACAACTAGGGAGCCACCCTAGCTTGAGTGTGTGCACAAACTAGTTTAGACTCTTTTACATAGTATAAACAAGGACTATATGAATCAACAACATGGTCCAACATCACAGACACATAGAAAGACACACGTATAAACACACTTACACAAAGTACATGTGCACATCGAGACAATCATAACAATGGTTTGGTCATCTTTTCCTACACATATTTGCAAGTACAGTCATATGTATGGTTAAGGATACAGGAATGATCATGTTTACATATGTTTTCTTCCACTTTATACAGAAAACAAACATGAGATGATTTCATGTTGAAATATCCTCCTCTCATCATTTCGAGTAATTATTGCAATCTAAATAATATGGCTTCGTCTAGTGGAAAATCCTATCTGAGCTAAAAAAAAAAAAACTAAAAAAATGTGTAGTGCTTCTGGTGACTTCGTTTTATCCTATTACAATTGCTAAGATTATAATATGCTTCAAATTCATGGAACGATGTATTTACCCTAAACTGCCAGACAACAAACCACCTAAAAGCCACCAGATTGTTAAGGAATAACTATCTTTTGTCAAATGTCCTCTGGTTGACAGCCAGCATGCTTTGTCTTACCACAAACATCTATAGAGTAAAGGTTATTTTGCTAGAGTGGGTTCTCAATTAAAGTACGTCTATTGAAATGCCAAGTGACACATCACTACGATATTTCTCTTTATCAGGGGATGCTACATTTACAGGGATGTCATTAGAACGAGGCAGCCTACCCTTCTACAGACCCGCCCCACAAGCCAGTGGTGTCAGGCTCAGTCTACAGCTGAATACCAAACCTTTTTAGATATCTCACGTGGCACAACTGTCAGGAAATTTGATGACCTAATCTCTCCCGACAGATTTTCTGGTTCGGTTGGACATTTTGGTGCACATACGATGAGCCAAATCCTTCTGTATTCTGCCTATGTGCCATTGTTTCTGTGGTAGTACAAGATAAAAGGGCTGCTTTTCTTTCTTCTTTGGTTTAGAGGTTGATGAATTCGGACTTCAGCAGAGTTCCACTTTGTCATACTTTTCAACCTGAGGGGGTAGGTTACCTTGATTTGATGAAGTATAAATCATTAATTTCTCTCTCTCCAAATAATATGGCAGTAAACTGAGGAAAATTCAAATAGACCAATGTAATGAATGAGCACTACCTGGTAATATGCATGCACGAGTGTAAAAAAAGGGAATAAAACAGATTTGGATTCTTATAAACATGCTAATGGAGTCCAGAGATTTAGGCTTAACAGCATACACTTAATCGAGTGCTTGTTGTATAGTCTTAATTTTGGAAGGTGTGACTGGAAAGGACATCGTGTACCATACTGGTTACCCCCACTGTATCCCAGCGGTCAATGTTTTGATTGTCTACGAGGACCACATTGTTCTAACATAATGAAGACTAATGTGTGACCTAGCCATTGAGATGTGTTTGTCAACCAAATAAGGGTAATAAAAGTTCATTGCAGTCTTAAAAAAAGAGACATAACTGTTTTCTTTTCCACACATCACTTTCAGCAAAGCTAACTAAAATCCATTTTTTCTATTTTACAAATTCTATTGATAATTAGTTATCAAATCATCTGTTTGCACATTATAATAAAAGAGCTCAGGATATGTCTGTCTTTTGGCAAATGGCAGTCTACATGACTCACATGGATTCTCATGTCATGTCTCATGTCTTCGCCCCAGGGGCAAAGAGCAATAGATAAAGAGGTGTTTAGAAGCATGGGACCTTATAAGTACATATGATAACTCTTGATTTTGTTTAAAACAGTCTTGTGGACTTGAGACGATTTCTGCTTATCGTAAATGATGTCCCACTGCTGATTCTCAGGACTCAGAACTTTCCACAGCTCCAAAAGAAACAACAGGGTCTCTGGAAATACTGGCCCACATTAAAAACCAGTTACATTATTCCAAAAGGGTCTGACCCTTATGCCTGAAACACGGGCCAACATGCAATCAACAACTGTTCACATATTTGACCTAAAATGACACCCTCATTCACAGTTCCTCAGCCAGAGGAGATGATATGAAGGCACATGTCCTAGAATCATGAACAACTGTTAGTTGTTCTGTAAAAAAAAAAGAGAAAACAAACAAACAACCAAGATCTACCTTAGAAAACGGGCAGTGGAAATGCTCCATCAACTGGAAATGTGGTGGAAGCAACTTTCTTGATAAAAAAAGAAACAAATAAAAAAGAAACAAAAAAAGAAACAGCAGGACACTCCAAGGTATAGTTTCAGAACAGAGCTTCCCATTCATCCCACTGTTATAATGACAGATGATGAACAATTGATGATTAAAATGTCTGATCCTGACAAGAGTGTGGTACCAAGAGATGATTGTAAGAAATGTGCTTTATATGATGCGGCAAAAACAAGACAGAATGATTTAATCACCTCAGAGTAGAATAAGAAAACAGCAAGAAACAAACAAAAAACAACACAAAAAACAAACAAAGAGCAAACGTGTCCTCAAAAGGCAGTGTGTAGCCTCTAACAGTTTGGAAAAAACCTCTTCCAAAATCCTTTTTACCCCTTCAAACACTTTCTAAATCCAAATCCACACAAACTCACCCATCCCCAACACTCACACACACACACACACACACGCATACACGCGCGCGCACACACACACACAAACACACGCGCACACACACATGCACAGCTCCATAGACCAAGCTGTTAACCTCTAGTTTAACCTCTACCCAAAGTTTCCCTTCTTCATTTCCCTTGTAGCCTTGGACAAGCCAGAATAAACCCTGGTTTGGGGTGTGTGTTTTTTGTTGAATTTTGGTCTTTTTAAAATTATTCTTTACATTTTACTTCTTAAACATGTCCTGCAGTGGTCCTGGCAGGAACTTGAGCACAGTGTCTAGAATGCTCTCTTCGTCATCCTCGTCATCATCTCCACAGCCTGTTGGAATGGCCTTTTTGGGGCGTGTTAGTGAGCCCTCGCATGCCTGCTCCATGGCCGCCTTCTCCTCAGCCTCCTTCTCCTCTTTCTTCTTCAGTCCATACTGAATGAAGAGAGAAAAACAGGTGATATTAGGAGAAAGAAGGAGATCGGGGGAATGTAAAGACATTCTTGTAGGTCCACGCTTACCGAGTGTGGCACAATACAACCAACCCAATACGGAAAAGTATAGATTTTCATTTGCTTGAGAAATGAGATGACAAGATAATATTAGAATTTATCTGAATGTTAATTTGAAGCCTTTTTTGTTACATTTTCCATTGTAGTAAGTTAAAATTCAAATGATCAGTGTTACTCCAAATTCCTTTTCACACAGTCTGAGTTTGGCTTTATTTTACCGATATAATAGTTCCCGTTCTGTCTCTCGCTTTGTTGGGTATTGTGTGACGAACACTGCCATCTAGTGGCACATGCATTGCATTGAGCCGTTACAAGGAACTTCTTGGTAAATCGGTCTTGCGGCACAGTGAAGACGTTATACAGGAAGTTCTGTCTCTTCGTTTGATACGTATTTTGCTTCGACACAAGACAGTCTGTAAGTGTTTATTCATGTATGTGTTAAGGTGAAATCATATGCCAGTTCATTTTTGGCTCTACATGATAGCTTAAATATTTAGCAATGTCATATTGATATGGTTGGCGATGCTAGTGGACTATGGCTAGTTTCGGTTTTCGCGTAGGAAATGTACGGGGATGTATGTCTTTGTCTAGGTAGGAATTAGCTTCTTGCTAACTTTAAGGAAATTATTTGGGGAAATACGTGGAACCTATGTTTAGGCACAGAATGGCACTTTTTTATTGAAACATATCATCTAAGTCAACGTCCACTCCCACATTTTGGGAGTGGACGTTGACTTAGATGAAGTTTGGTAGATGCCCTCCCTGGCACCCTGCGGTGGGTTCAAATCCTTCACTTCTGGCTTTTCCATTCCAAAAGCGCTCTTTGCCACTGGGCTACCACGGCACCATTGCATAAAGCACCTTTTACTGAGTATAGCCGCATATCAGTCTTCACTCCCAGATTTAATTAATCATGAGATTTAGTAGTATTCCATCCATCCATTGACAACCACTTTTAGAAAGTTGGGTTCTGGAGTCATACTGAAGGCTACCAGCGGTATTAAAATATCAGATTCTAAACGTTCAATTTTCAGCTGTAGTTGACTGATATTTACTATTAATGAGAACGTATCTTGAAATATAATCAGGATTACAATTAATACCCTTGAGCAGCAGAATATAAGTAATTCCCAAATCTGAGATAATGTGAGATTGGCTAAAATTAGATGATGGCAATTTTACCAGTGATGTCAAAATGTGTTTTATTCTGATAGTGTCCACCAAGTATAGCATTGCATATGTGCTTTGGTAAACATCATTACTAGAAAGCATTAAAATATTTTCAATAAATTGACCAGTAAATTTACAATAATCTTTTTTTTTACTAAAATTAGACAGGGTGGAGTTGAAACCAGTAATTTCAGCATTATTATTTACTTCCACAGTATATGTCGACAAAGTCAAAGTATTTTCCTTTACCTTGTCCCTGATGGTCTGCCGCACTTTTTCTCTCTCGGCCTCCATGCGAGCATGTTTGGCCTTCCTCTCCTCCTCCTGCTGCCTTAAAGCCTCCTGTCTCTCCTCTTCCTTTTTGGCTGCATCTGGATCCTTCTCCTCTTCTCCACCCAACATCTTACCCATGTCTTTGGTGGCTCCTGGAAGGAAAGGTCACATGTATTTGAGTTGAGAAATAGCTAGCTTGACTAACGAGCAGCGGATTCACTGACAGCAGTAGGATCTCCCCTTGTTAATTCTTGTCAACAACAATTCATAATCCTTGATGTAAAAACAAATTGCTCAGGGGCGAATCGTACACCTTTCCTGTAGTAGTTGGGGGTTAGATAAAGGGGCTGCCTGCTGAATGTTTCAAATGAAGTGTTGGCAAGGGTTGGCAGGATAAGAGGATATGAGGCTAAATGTTGGAACTCTCCAGAACTGATATAAAGTTTGCTCTCCACAAGCATTGGCCATATCAGGGTTCAACTCTTCCAGTAATGTGGTCATCTCTGGAGACCGGACTTGCCATGGGTCAACCAAGATGGATCACTTTAGGCATCCTTGAGGGGTGACTAAAAACAAGCTGTTGTCACATAGTTGTATCAGTAGTAAAATTATATTCATCAAGTTATTAAAAAGACAATGTTTAGTAACTTTTCATTTGTAAGAAAGAACATAGTTCCTCTGCGCCTTAGAACAACAGTAGCTACTACCCCGTGTTTGCTCGGCTTGTAGCAATGCATATTTGATTGAATGTTGTCAATCGTTATGTCATCATTCAACATCTGGATTTCCATTAACTTTTATTTCATGTTGTGTCTCTAGCAGTACTTACCAGTTATGTGAAGAAATGTCAAACTTATGACTTAAATTCAGCCAATCCTAAGGAAACAAGTCACTAATGACGATGGTGAGAACAGGTCGTAACATTCACAGCAGACTACACACTGCTACATCCAGCACTATCATTTCCTATTGCAGATATGAAAATCTCCATACTCTCGCAACTCCGAGGATTATGTGTCAGCGAGTTTCCCTTAAGATCTTCAAGGCAGAGGCTATGTCTCAGAAGACATAGCAGGAGAAGAAAAAGCCAAGTTTGAAAAGCCTCAAGAAATCACTGACAGAAGATGACATCATTAGTCCTTTAATATCAGCCATCTGCTAGATCTTCCTGTCACCAACGGAGCAGAACGGATTTCAACCCTTAGTGTGGGTTATATGCGGATCATCATTAGATAACACTTAATAACGTATGTAGTAAAGGAAAGATCCAAAGTTAATGTATCTAATAGGGGGGTTGTCTTCAATGACCATAACTGTACAGTAGCACTAACACAGGATAGCTTCAGGCTACATGCATGATGGGAGACTCCTACAAATGAATGGCAGATGCAGGGGCATTCTTTTCTTTTGGTGACGACCATGCATACTCTGCAAAAAAATACTGAGCATGAGTAACTGCCCAGGGGAAATTGGAATATAAATGCCCTGCTCAAAGGTGCTTCAGGGGTAATTGTAGCGGGATGGGGTAGCAGTTATTATGTTTTTTTTCCTCGCTTGTTGAAAAGCACTTACTTTACCACCCTGACTCGAGACACTTCACTTGGCACTGTGGGCTTTCTAGATGCCGAACAGCTCCCCTTAGCCTAATAATATTTTTGCTGTTACCCCTATCTCAACATAGTACCACCCGAGAGTATATGGATAACAAATGATCCAGCAGAGAAAACTTCAT
>OMLC01035742.1:0-19136 GCA_900302585.1 Regalecus glesne
AATGGCTTGCTGGATATTCGAAAGACCAAATGTATCATTATTGATGACTGGAATAGAGAAGCAGACAGTGGACACAAATAACTAAACTGACTCCTAAATGAACTTTAACAATGAACAACAGCTCAGCTGTTTGTGCTTTTCATTGTAGAGGACCCAGTGGAGGAAGGAGAAATCATGACAGAGGACATGATGACCAGTTTAGGGGGAGAATCAGCTGGCCTAGTGACTGCTGCAGCTGCCTCCGACAGACCTTATATGCCTGTATACTTCTAGGACCAGGGACCCATTTCTGGGAGTTTTCATTCACAACAGCAATTACAAATTATGGGTCTATATGAATTCTGACTATTTGTTGAACTTTCCTTTTCTAGGATAGTAGAACACTGATTAACAACCAAATCCATGACTGACCATCAAGATCAACAGCACTATTTATTTGCGCATCATCTATGTACAAGAACAAAAACCTTGTGTTAATTCACAACATTACATATGGACCTGTAAAGAGCCATGAACTCACACAGATCAATCATAGGATGATTAACTAAAACAAATACTTACCAACTACTCATGCGATTCACAGCTTAAAATACATACCACCAACATCTATATTGCTTTGTCACATACTTTGGACTGCTTTTGTGGCCCTGGTAGTGTGTATTAAAAACAACATTTTATTCTCAGACAAGAAATTAGTCATAATCACAAACTATCCCTTATGATATTCCGATGCAGGGTGAGAAAAACACACTACATACAAATGCCAAATTTACAGTAGATGCTACTAGTGTTTTTTTAACCACCACTCTTGTTTTTGTAGTTTTAAAACATCACACAACTTTTAAATAAAGCTTACTAGATCCAGTTCCAAATTGTTTTTATATGGCACAGCGATGGAAGATGGGTGTCAATTTTTACTAGTGATTTGTTGGGCTGGTGAAGGTTGTGAAGAGAATATAAGAAAACAATTATAATGTACACATACTTGATATACACAAATTACATAACAGCTACAGCACTGCATTCCCACAGATAGAGAGATTGAATAAATATGTGTCTTGCAAAGATAGGAGTTCTTGTATAACAAAAAAGTAGTGTTTGTTGAGATGTAAGTGACGGCTAAAAGTGATTTGTGCATTCTTAAATATTTCCTTCAAAAGAAAGATTTTTTAAAAATCATGTACAAAAAAGAATGTTGAACCCTAAATAAGGAAAAAAGAAAATCTATTGATAATTCTGTTTAAAATGACAGCTTGGATAAATTACAACTAATACCATTTTCGGAAAAAAACCAAAAAGTATTTTCAACCCATTACATGTCTTTTTGCTATACAATGTTCATATACATTTGAAACACCTGGTCATTCAGCACTTTAGATACACAATGCTGAGGAAATGTGCTAGACACATCAACAATTATTATATTCACTAAAAGATAATACTTCAGTTGGTGGGATACTCTAGACACAATGTTTAGTGGGAGAAACATTTAATCCATCATTAAAATGATTTATTGAGTCTTAAGTGACTGCAGTTATCCCACAACCCGATGAACAGCAGCTTTGCAATGAATGTATCATATGCAAACTGCCTGTTGACTGGAGTTTTAATAGCAACGTTTGCTATTCACAGAGGATTGGGGAATAGTTGCAATCACAGTGCAGAGACAGATGTTCTCTTAGCTCCCTCTCCAGGGTGTAGACATACTCATCCTTTAAAGAGTGGCCCCTGGCCTGTAAATTGGTGTAGACTATGGAGTCCTGGCCTGACATGTCAGCTTTTCTGTGTTGTGCCGGCCTTTTGGGAAGCGACTGTTTTGTTTCCCCAATATACAACTAAGTAAGTAACATTTGAAAGGTCTTTTTTATGAATCACGATTAGTTATCAAATTCTGGGGGTGGACATGGACCTAGATGGCGCTTGAGGGATAATGGCCAGATGCTCTTCCTGATGGCCTGTTGTGGGATCAAACCCGCTTTCTCTGCCTTGTTAGTTCCCTATGTACGTGCTCTTCCACTGAGTTACTGCGCCCCCTTAAGTAAGATTTATTTAATGGAAATCCTCCTAGCATTTAACATTGTACACTGTATTGCTTTGTTTGTGCTGTGGACGCGATCATTGGGGTGGACCAATTTCTGGCACAGCATGTTTCGGGTCGCAAGTAACTTTTTCAGTCATAGGGAACATCCATGGTAGAATTCAATCTGTAAGACCATTACTCAAGTGACATTTGTGAATGTATAAACTATGTTCAAAAACCCCAAAAGGGCAAATTGGTACAAGGGAGCCTAGCTTTGATACAAAGGTATATGTTTTTTTCAGCATCCCTCCCCATTTCCATCATCCTTCTGGCTAAGATGTAAATGGACTCATTTTTATATAGCGTTTTTCTAGTCTAGCAACCACTCAAAGCACTTTACAATGTATGCCTCATATTTACTTGAGCATGGGGAATTAAGGGTGGATGCCTTTTGGTGGGATTGAACCTACGACACCTGACTTTGAGGTGCACGCTCAACTACGGAGCTACCATGGTACTATTATAAACTAGTGTGCTAATTTCATATTTTCATTCACAACCGGAAAAACAGGCATATTTAGATCATACATTTTTACATGTCAAATTGACAATTAAAGTTACTTGGAAAGTAAGAAGTTCAATAAACAATCTTATCAGCCAATGCCAAACCTTACTGCCTTTTTGCTAGCAGCTGGTACACATTTTCATCCTGTGGTCAGCTAGGTTATGGAATCAGACCTGGGGGGCCTGGGGTTGTTCCTTTGGGAACTCCTCTAAGACAGTAATGATGCTGCAGGCCTCGGGCAGATCACTGTGCTCAGCCCTTGCATTTTTCAGCAAAACATCCCCATTGCCACAGCCCTGCAGGAACTGACAGCAGCGGAACAGAGCATAATGGCTCATCTCTGCCTGTCGTATAAAGCGCTTCAGGCTATTCATGTCCTGGATGGCCTGGAGAGAAAGATCAACAGTAGAAAATTATGGCGAAAACCATCAAAGATAAAAGTGAAGATTTTACATCATACCAAAATGGAAAAAGACTGGGATGGCAGGAAGAGAGTACAGTAAGATAGAAGTATTTTTACTTTTAAATGAAGTCAAAAGTAAGTATGTGTTTATTTATGTGTTTTCCCACCTTGAGTTTGAAGTTCTCCAGGATCTGTCTGAGCAAGAAAGGATTACATCTCTCTGCTGCATTTAGGAAGGCCTGAATCCATTCGTCACAGAAACGGTTACTGACTGCAGGCATACAAAATTGTGTTAAGACTAATAGGTAAAACTTGTAGAATTAACTAATTATTTTCCATTATTCATCTCAGGCACATGCACGTATCAGAATCTATGAATTTGTGCCTCTGAGTACTGCTTACCAGTGTTAGAGAGTGTGGGTGGGCTTGTGGAGCAGTCTATGATCAGGTCAGTGCGTATTTCCTCAGAGATGGCTTTACACAGTGAAGTTGTTGTAGTATCCTGCTGAGACAGACCCTGCAAGCTGGCTGCTTTGATGAACCTGACATTAAACAAGAATTTAAAAGTGACCGACTGTACACCGATCAGCCAAAACATTAAAATCACTGAAAGGAAAGTTAATAATTTATTATTTTGTTATAATGCCATCTGTCAAGCGGTGGGATATATTAGAAAGTACTGTTATTACAGTTGACATATTGGAACATTTCTGGAATACAGTGGTCAGTACCTGGACAGATGGTGATAGAGTCATGGGTGTCCAAGGCACATTAATGCTCATGGAGAGTGAAGGCAAGTCTGTCTCGTTCGATCCAACAGAAAGCTACTGTAGTGCAAATTGCTGAACTATTTAATGCGGGCTTTGATAGACTGACGTCAGAGCACACAGTACATTGGAGCTATGTAGTTATAGACTGGTCAAAGCACCTGTCCAACGCAAAAAAATAAAATCCTACAATGGCCGTGGGAGTATTAGAACTTGACCATGGAGCAATGGAAGAAAGTGGGCTGGTCAGAGGAATCATATTTTCTTTTACGGGATGCAGATGGTTAGACACGTGTGTTTTAGTCCTGGGAGAGAGATGGTATGAGGACTGGGGTTAGGGATGTTAGTTTAAAATGTACCACCTATGTAAAATTTCACGGCAGAGGTATTCCTTGATGCCAGTGGCCTCTTTCAGAAGGATAATGCACCCTACTGCACTGGAAAAATTGTTCAGGAATGGATTGAGGAACATGACAAGGATTTCAAGGTGTTGACTTGGTCTCTAAATTTCTCAGATCTCAATTCAACATAACAACTGTGGCATGGGCTGGACAAATGCATCTGATCCATGAGGGTTCCACCTCGCAATTTACATGACTTAAAGGATCTACTGCTGCTACTGTCCTACTGCCGAATACTATACATCTTAAGAAATGTTGTGGAATCCATGCCTTGATGGTTCAGAGCTATTGTAGGGGCATGAGGGGGACCCATACAATATTAGGCAAGTGCTTTTGATGTTTTGGTTGAATGGTGTGTATATATAGAGCTAACGTAACCCACATGCACTTTGATAGTAAGAGCTACATCATTTTTTTAAAGTGGAGAAGCAATTTTTATGTATTTATAAAAGGAAAGCCAAGAGAGAGAGACACACAGAAGAGAATGTTACTGATGAAATTCAATCCCAGACCAGAGGATGTACACATTGATCCCAGGGACTGTGATAATGACTGCTAGTGTATCTTTGAGCCAAGGGATATTGCTGTATCAGTGATTTTAGGATTTAAAACTGTATCGGATGTGTAAACTCACCTAGCCATATCAGCCTTTGTCCTCTCATCAGAATTGATGACCTCCATATGCGTATGACTCAGAGCCTGAATGAAAAAAATACTTGATTAAGGACTGCTTATCTTTGGAAATATTTTTATCTCTTGCCGACGAGTTTAATCTGAGTGACACTGAAACAAGTCATCTATATCAAAGTCCACACAAGATATTCTTCACTCCAGTGAGCTGCTAAATAAATTCTGACTTGTGTTGGGAGTGAAAAAAAGTTCAAAAATTTTCACAAGTATAAAGAAAATTGTTTCAGCATAAAGCTTACTTAAAAGACAAGACTAGGTTGAAACATAGCATATGGGTGGGTGGACCGTGCGTGATCGATGTTAAAAAATGTGGCCACATTACAGTAATACTCAGTGGTCATCTACAGAGGAAATTCCTGGATATTAAAAGCTCATCTGCAATTTTCTGTAGCGGTCCCAGTAATGTTTGTTGTTAAAGTATGCTGAAGAAGCATATCACATGACGTGGCTAAGCTACGTTTGAGTGAATTTTTAAAATGTCATAAATGCCGTGGTGTGTCCTAAATACAATTGTTAGATAAAATGTTCAACTCGTATCTTTAAAAAAACTTACAGAAGCTGGATCAAAAAACAAACTTAAAGGCAAGAACTGTACAAAAGATCCATACATTGTGCTGATGGCTCCCTGCAATTTTAAGTGAGATGCATTTTGATCAAACAGATCTTCATCAGGCATTGTCAAAACATGATCACTTAATCAGCCTTGGACATTCGCATTTTTAGGGCTGGCCTGCCAATGGTTCCAGCCCAAAATTAGCTCAATAAAGTAGGTATGCTTGTAAAAACTGGCTCATCCATATTCACAGGAACCACCAAACTTGGGTGTGAATAATGCATGTTTTCTTGGTGGTTTAGCATGGTTATGGGAGCTACTACATGGGAGTGGCTTATAATTACTTTTTTAAATGGAATATTCTAATGTTGAAAAGTGACTTACAGCATGCAGCAGGAAGCAAATGCTACCTTGGACCAACTGAACAACCCGATAAATGTGCATCACAGACTCCTCATACCACCGACTCAGATAGGGACGCACTTCAGTCTCCAGGTTCTGTAACTGGCACACAAAAATAATTCTGCGTAAACATCAGTGACAATAAAAAGTATTAAACCCCCTTCAAAGATTTTGTTTTGCTTTACAACACTAAATGGCAATTGATTTAAATTGGCTTTTTTGACACTAACAGAAAAATACTTTCATGTCAAAGCGGAAACACATTTCTACAAATTAGTCTACATGTATTGCAATTATTAAAACAAAATAATTATTTGCACAAATATTCAGTGGTTGCATTTTTGAAAACAATTACACCTTTCTTCCCTCTCCACCTCAAGTGAATGTGTGCATGTACATTCTTGTGAAAAAATTGTTGCCATGCACCAACCAGATGGGCACTACACATAGGTGGTGGTTGAGATGACTTTACCACTTCAATATTAACTCCTTTGGGTGTCTAGATAAATAATAATAATAATAATAATGATTCCCTTATCAGTCCCGCAAGGGGAAATTTAGATTTCTCTGCATTTTTGACCCAACCTATTGTATAGGAGCAGTGAGCTGCCAACACATGCCGCTCGGGGAGCAGTTAGGGGTTAAGTGTCTTGCTCAAGGACACCTAGACATGCTGTATGCAGGACTGGGGATCAATCCTGCAACCTTCCGATTGACAGACGACCGCTCTTCCCACTGAGCTATGCCGCCCAAAGTGCTATATAAAATGAATCCATTACTCTACCCCGTAGCCCAGACATGAAGCATATGGAAGATTGTTGTCAAATGTAGGTGGCAAGCAGTATTTGCTAGAAATTCCTCCAGCTCCTTTAATATTGCCATTGGCCTCTTGGCAGCCTCCCTGACAGTTCTCATTGTCTTCACATTAATTTTAGAGGGATGTCCTGTTCTAAGTTTTGCAATATAGCCTCTACTTGTTGATTGTCTTCACTGTGTTCCATGGTATATCATATGCCTTGAAAATTCTGTTGCACCCCTCTCCTGATCAATACCTTTCAACAATGAGAACCTGGTCATTCTTTATGAGCTTTTTGTGGACCATAGTTTTTGCAGTTGGATACGACTTTCAAGATGTCAAGAACATCCTACAGGAACAGCCGAACTTTATTTTGGTTTAATCCCAGTCACTTATTGATGGTGGGTATATATTAACTGCTATTTAACATGAGTTTGGATGTGATTGATTAATTCTGAACACGGCCACATCCCCAATTATAAAAGGGTTTGCACACTTATGCAACCAGGTTTTGTAGTTGTTGTTTTTTCCTGGGAGGCTTAGGTTTATTTTTCCACTTAAATTTTATAGGTAGCAATATCACATTAAAAATCAAATTTTTTTAACTTGATAGATCTTTTAAAATCACAGTAACTTGCCATTTTTACAGGGGTGTGTACAATTTATATCTACTGAAGATAGAGACAAACAGAGATATATTAGATTGTACCTCTGGAGTCTGTAGACTGTTCTGCAGGCCTTGGACATACTTATCCAGCTCTAGTCTGAATGTGTATTGAGTCAAGGAATGGTAAAGGGTGTTTACTACTGTTGGCAGATATCATTTTGTAAATGCAATACAACACATGGAAAAAAGCTTAGTAACACCAATACTACCTAAAAAATGTATGATGGAACACCTGATGGTTGTTACATAGATGGACATATATGTCTACATGTGTTCAACTTCAATGATGGATGAATCCATGTAAAGTAAGACCACCTCAAAGGATATAAATTGAGTCCTTTCTCTGAGCCCCCCATAAAGCAGATAACATATCCATTTCCATCACTATCAGGTTGCTCTGGAGACTTCTCCTGCTCCAAGAGACAGCAGTAGCAACCCACTGCCTGCTCTGGGACACTGGAAAGAGTAAACAGAAAATACTTGTTTTGGAAACTCTTAAATAATGTGATAGCCCCACATCCAAATGTTAGAACTTTCTCTTTTACAACTTTAACTGATGATGTGTATACTCCAACAGAAGCTCAAATACAATGCCAGTTGATAAATATCTTTCTTTAAAGTATTTTGTGTAGTTTGAGTAGGGACGTAAAGTGTTTTTTAAGTACATAGAATTGTCTAAAAGAGGATCACCTTAGCTCCACAGTGGCAATGTTTCCCATTCCACCTAATAAGGCTCCTTTACTTAGCCTCCTGGAGATATAGCAGCGTAGCTCAGGCTCCGCTTCTGATGGAAGACTACTGTCCACCAAGGTCAGACTGTGTGCAGGACAAAGAGAGTTACTAGAGCAATGGGAAGACCATAGGTTTTATGAGGAAATACCCATTCAAGCCACTGAAGAAAAGATGGAAGAAGCCGATGATCATAGAAACTCACACAAGACCACAATAGAATGACAACAGGTTTATCTTTCCTCAGCTGAGTCACAAAGCCTATAACCAATCCATTCCCTTATCTTTCTAACATCAGAAAGTCATTCAAAGAACACATCTAACTGTTACTCTTAACCCATCTATTGTGAAATTTAGAAGCATTGCAGATATTTTCATTCCTTATCTTTTGCTAGTTTTCTATCACGAGGGCTATAGAAGAGCACCATAGGGATGGGGTTGGTCCCCAAGGCAATGTAACTCAGTGCTGTCAATTGTCAATGCCGTGATATGAAATCAGAACACAATCAGGAAAGAAAGATTGATTCCATGTTGATTGGATTCCAGTGGTAGCCTCATGGATAAACCAATGTAAAACATTGAAAGTCATGGAAGAACAACCACCGAAAGCAAGGAGAGGTAGTCGGATGGCTCCTTGGTTACCTAAAGTCATCCTGACTGGTTGTAGAGTCTGATCTTCTCTGGCTCCATGCCACATTTTCCCCAGTAGCCTCAGATCTAGGACAATTGACAGTTAACGCATCTTCTGAATAATATTGGAATGCGAATTTGCTTTTCCGTAAATTACTGCCCTTGGCAGTTCGGGAACAAGAGACCAGGATATCTGAAAAAATACTTTTAGGAAAAAACATTGTATTGACACAGTGACATGTCGAAAGGGTTTCTCCCGAGGGGATTTAATGCTTGGAAATGTAGCACATAAAGTACTCTTAGATTTAAGAGTACGTGAGAGTACTAGAACTACAAATAATGGGTTACCATTGAATGCTCATAAAACTCGCGTCAATGCTTTGTAAACAAATAAAGTAAATTGTGAAAAAACTGCTTTTTTGTTGTACAGATGACACCAGACCAATCGTCAATGATTCACAGTAACGACACCACTTGACCTAAAATATCATTTGACGAACTGAAATCAGCATTATCAACCCAAATTCTTACCTGGTTCCTTGATAGAGATAGATAGTGTAGTAACAATTCAGCTGAATTTTCTGGTTGTATCCTGCGATCTCTTCACTGTCAAAGTCGTCTCTTTCATCCACATCAATTGAGTCTTGGAAGGATGATGTCTGCGAGGTAAACATTTTTCTACTGTTGCAACACGCTTGGAACCAATTTTGAATTAAGAATGACGGTGCAGCTCTTATGTCTTGAATATTTTAATGTATGTTAGGGTTTACCACTCAGAAAAACGAATTAAATGAATTGTACACGTAACTGGGCTAACATTTACACGTACAAAACGTCCTACATGTTTGGCTCGGTATTCTATTTCTGTGGGTCTGAGTGTACGTCCAAATAAGAGTCCGACTATAATGTACACGTCATTTATTGGTTCCACACAGACATGCGTTAATATAGAATGTCAGAAAAGTTGCAGCTATATACGTCAATTTTAATCAATAAATGTTTGGTTCAAGAATATAGGATTTATTAATTTATTTATTTGCAAAACACCAAAACGATAAGCCAGCAAAAATATTGACTCATACGTCAGATTCGTGCCGCAGTGTATTGTGGGATGTTGGAGGAGAAACGCCATCTTCAATTCTATCGTATAGTGTTATTTCATCTTTGGGCTCAGATTGACAAGAAAACAAACATGGGTAGGAAGAAGAAAAAGCAAATGAAACCTTGGTGCTGGTATCCTTTTGATAACTAAAGTATTATTTCATTAATATTATATGAAGTCGTCTGTTCTGAGATATCGTTGTCTTAGCCCACTCTAAGTAGCAGCTGTCCTCCGCTTAGCTTAGCTATAGTTAGCTAACTGTTATCTACCCTGGCCCGAATGTGCTGTTGATTAAAACTAAGCCCGCTGGCAGGCTCCGAAATCACCGCCTCAGGCAATACCATTTTTTCTGTCTTTGCTGGGAGTAATTGGTTTGAATATTTTATTTATTTGTCACTTCATTATTGTCGTTTCATTTGAAGCATATTCGGTGCAAATTTACAGAAAATATCCTCTACTTGTCTTGTTTTAATCAGCACAGGGTGAATCATTTCCTAAGCTATCACTATAGGTATTGCAACAGAGATTTTGACGATGAAAAGATTCTCATTCAGCATCAGAAAGCAAAGCACTTCAAGTGTCACATCTGTCATAAAAAGCTGTATACCGGGCCTGGCCTTGCAATCCACTGTATGCAGGTAAGGGAAATTCATCCCTCACCCACGCCGTAGAAATGCCTAATTTAATTTAGCTGTTACTTGGAATTCATCCTTAATAGTTGTCCGCCGATCACGTTACTTGAGTTGATCAAATATTTTTCAGGTCCACAAAGAAACCATTGATGGGGTTCCCAATGCAATACCTGGTAGGACAGACATTGAATTAGAAATCTATGGCATGGAAGGTATTCCAGAGAAAGACATGGAGGAGAGAAGAAGAGTATTGGAGCAGAAAACCCAAGGTATTACTTTGATCAGAGTACCTCATTTGATACATGTTCATTTTTGGGGTTAATTTCAGTATATTTTTAGTCTACTTTCTACTGATTAGTTCCATTTTCTCAGAGTCTCAGAAAAAGAGACAGAACCAAGATGATTCAGATGAGTATGATGACGACGATGAGCCTGGTCCCTCCTTCCAACAGCCTGCTACTGCCCAGCCTCAGGCAGGTTACATCCCTCCAATGACCCAGCCTGGCATGCCCCCTGGAAGTGGTGCTCCTGGTGTCCCTCCTGGCAGCTACTCGGGTAAAGTATATTTATGTTTTGACCTAAACCGCTTATCCAAACTTGGGTCAAAGAGTCAAGCTGGTTAATATTCCAGTGTTCATTGAGCAAAAGGCATGGCAAATATCTTGGTTATGGGAAATACATGTCTCAGGGACTTAAACCCACAGATGTAACTTTTTGAAAATATTTCATCATTTATGTAGTTATTTAAAAGGGACCATGTACATTTTTTATTTATATGAATATATAATCAATAACATGAACATTGCCATTTAGGAGCGGGGTAGCTGATGAGGTAAAGCAGTCATCTAGTAATTGGAAGATTGATGGTCAATCTCTGGTTCCTTCAGAACTCAAGACGAAGTGTCATTGAGCAAGACACTAAACCTTTAGTTGATTGGGACAACAAATGAACATTAGTCTAGAGACTAAATCTGGCATATTTACGTTCAAAAATGCTCATTAATAATAAAAGAGATTATTGTTAATTTTTGATGCGCAGATTATAGCTTCAGGCTGACTCTCATCTGCAGTCCCTTGTCAGGTCAAATCATAAAATTCATAATACATAGATGGTACCCTTTGAGTGAAGACAACATAAAACTATGCCGAACACACAACAATTATGTCAACAAGACATACTAAACTACACACAAACAATGTATTGATGCATGCTCAGTAATCCAGTTAAGGGAATCATAAAAAATAGGTGAATCGGTTCAACTGGGTCAGAAGTTTATTGAAACGTTTTGTCACTCCAACAGGTGACATTTTCAGTCTCAAAAGATTTGAAAGCATCCCCTCCCCTTTATAAACAGTGTATCGATGCCAAACAACATCTCAAAGTATTAAAATTCACAATAACAGTTCACAAATATGAAAATGCGTGTTAAGTACAAGTATATCCTGAAGAACACAGTATAATCGATCATTGAGTACAGAGCTGAGGAGCTTTTAAGTCTTAAGTTGATTTTAAAATTGCTAATACAATTGTGATTCCCAACATCTTCAGGCAGTTTCCCATTGATTTGTGGTTGTTACAGAGAAGGTGCCGTACTCTCAAATTATTTTTTTTAATGAATTCTGTAGGTAAAAGTATTATAGCCTTAGTTGCTTCTTTGTCACAGGAATGCCCCCAATGATGCCAGGGGTGCCCTCTATGATGGCGGGTATCCCCCCTGTAATGCCAGGAATGCCACCAGGGTATGTATATATTTAAAACTTTTTTTTACCATGATACTTGGAATCTTGCAAACATCCTGTCTTTAATTTTCCAAGTGAATATTCTTCTTCACGCCTTTAGTATGATGCCAATGGGTGGGATGATGCATCCAGGTCCAGGGATGCCTCCAATTATCCCAGGAATGCCACCAGGTATGCACTGTCATGCCAACATGAGTTTCTGACTTCAATGTCTCATTGCTATGATAGTTTAAGTGCATATGTCATATTTTGGTAACTTTTCTCTGTATTTTGACTGTTAGGAATCCCTCCTCCAGTTGGCCACCGTCCAGGCATGACCCATGTGGCTCAGGGACCTCCTACAGCTGGACCAACCATGATGACTCGACCTGGTATACCTGCAGCCACTGCTCCTTCTTCCCAGCCGGCTGTCACAAAACCTCTTTTCCCCAGTGCTGGACAGGTAGCGTCACTGTGACTTTGAAAACGTATCCATTGTAGGCCTCCCTTCATTCCACCGTTAGAAAATGCAAAACTCCAAAAAACTCTCCAGTTAACATTTTAGAAATTCCCCATTAATCCACAGGGTGATTTAAAAAAAAGAAATTACCTGGTAATTGTTTTCACTGTGGAATATTTTACCATTCTATTCTTTACTCTTTTCCTGTGCTACAGATGGGGAATCGGGTTGCGAGCCCAAGTACAAGTATGGGCTCATCGAGTGTAGACTCTCAGCCCGCCTCCACTAAAGCTCTGTTCCCTAGCACATCACAAGTACGAAGCTGTCTGCCTGCCCCATTCTAATAAAGTACAGCTTAACAATTGGCATGCACCCAATTATATATGGTTTGCCTGTAGTACGGCAGACTGAATATCCTATTTCTATTTACTTTTGTGTTACAGATTTTTTTGTACCTTTTAACTTTGCTAAAGCTGTTAAGATAATGTATAAAGTGCTTCTGCAAATCATTGTTTAGTTGTCACCAAGAGATGACATCCAAATAGTTTTGTGCGCATAGAAATGTCTTATGAAAGGTTTTGTCTCCCTATTATTTGCCCTTCTCCCCTTTACCACAAATCTGCATTATTGAAACAACATAAGTGAAGCATAAGTGAAATCTCACCATTGGACCAGACCAACTATATTGTTTAGTTGATTGTTCTTTTGCAGATTTGTAAAGTGGCTTAATTATTTATTTGGTATAGGGCAATAGTATACAGCATGCTTTTTTTCTTGCAGGTTTCTAAACAAAATCTCTAACTATGCTCATGTTTGATCAAATTGCTCTCTTACCTTAAATTATTACCAAAAAATAGTGCTACATAAATTGATATATTTACAACTAACATCATCACACAGTTATGAGATAAAATTTTAAGTATGAGCAATAAGATTATTTTTCACTCTCATTTTACATTTTGTTGTCTTTATTTACCCATTCTCTTCATCTAATGTCCATTTCTCAGAGCCAACAGACAGTGTCAGGAACCCCCCACCCAACCCCTTCTACTTCTTCTGAACCCTCTAAACCCACATTTCCAGCTTACACCCAACCCTCTGTCTCTGTGGCCAGTCCCAATGGCAGCACCACCACTGTCTCTAAGCCTCCCTCTACTGTGACCAGTAAGCCTGCAACCCTCACCACCTCCAGTGCAACCAGTAAGTTGATCCACCCTGATGAGGATATGTCATTGGTGAGTACCCGTGTGAATGGTCTCTCTATTTTCTATAGTAAGTTGAAATTTGTGTCCAGAGCTAGTCTGTGGTTAGTAATACAAAAGGATTTTTATTTTGTCAATTTTCGACAACACTCAATTACAATACTCAAAGTATTTGTGCAATAATAAATTTGATTCCTTAATTTCTTTTTATTTTGGTGATCATATATATGTTTGTTTTGTAAAACACTGTTGACTTTTGGTTCAGTTGTTTAATTTGTCCTGCTTCTTTTTGCTCTGTCTGTTTCTTTTAGGAAGAGTTGCGAGCTCAGCTGCCTAGGTACCAGCGGAATGTTCCCAGCCAAGGCCAGTCTGCTGTTCCTTCCCCACCGGTTGGTCCTATGGGGGGTATGATGAGTCCTCAACAGCCTGGCATAAGGCATACTATGCCTGGTATGTGCCTTTCTACCTCTCCTTTTTGTGCCATGTTCATTGATTATACTATATGTTAACTTTCCTACCTCCCTCGTTTGGCAAAAATGGGAGGGGTGTTAAAACAGGAACTATCAAACCATCACAATGCTGCCTCTGCCTAATTATTGTAGGCATGTTTTGTTTTGAGGGAACAAAGAATTTTTTGTCAAAAATCACACAATGAAATTAGGAGTTACAGTTTTTATATTGTTAACATATGTCTGAGAAGAAGGGAGTGTAGATAGTGCCTTCTTTTGGTAATCATCAAGTGACACTTCAATTTCTACAAGATTGGCTCTCAGTGCAATCAAGTCATCAGCTCATTTTCTACTCCACCCATAAAGAGATGACAATTCAGTCTTCGTTTAGGCAGTGAAATGTGTTCAGTGGATGGTCACATGACTATCAGGTGTTCAGACCAGGGGGAAATGGATGCTAATGAACAGGCTGACTGAACTGGTGACCAACCCCCCCAAACAACAACAAACAAACAAACAACCTCTGATATACAGTGATATTTTGGATCCAAACTAAATGATACAGAGCAGAAATAAGTACTGTGTTAAATATGCAACATAAGTCATTGAAAGCACCGAGAAAAAATGATATCAGTACCTTAAATGACATAGATAACCAAGCAAATAGACTCATGGTACAATTTTATTATAATGGAATCCCAAATTGCAACATTGTCTGATATAATCACAGTGTGACTGTAACCAAATCGTGCAGCCCTGGTTATAGATTGTTTTAAAAATGCTTAATTATTTAAAACCTATTCCACCCATGTTTGTTCTTAGGCCAGTACAGCGCTCCACCCCAGGGAATGCCAGGCTACATACCCGGGGGGATGCCTCCATATGGGCAGGGTCCCCCAATGGTTCCCCCAGGGTATCAGGGAGCCCCACCACGGCCACCCATGAGCATGAGACCCCCTGTCATGTCTCCTGGAAGCCGCTACTGAAGCCTGCGCTACTCTCTTCTCTAGGTTTGGACACTCCACCCTTTTCTTAATGTCCTGAACTGCTAGTAGACAAACCTGTATTGGTAACATAGTACAACAACGTACTGTACATTCAACTCGCACTATGAGGAGGAGACACTGAATAACGGCAAACAAAAGAAAACTATAGAAGCATCACACAGCGTATGGGACATATTTACTGTACCTATTCGAGACTATTAACTATTGTTGCAAACCATCCTTGTCCTGTGGTTTTTTTCCTTCTTATGTTTCATTTAGGTGTGTAGAAGTGTAGTAGATATGGTTCGTAGTGTTGTGAAGGCGCTGGAGTTACATGAGCAGTACCCACCTTTTAATCAAGGCAAGTTTTTGTGAATCCATTATCATTTTAGGCAAAGTGGTGAGGCCTTCACAGCACATTTAGGTGCTGTTGGACTTTCTGTCCCCAACTTTGTTTGGTGAGGGCTTCAAATAATTGTATATTCTTGCAAAAAGTTATGTTGCATATTTTATTACGTAATTGCTTCCTGAACTCCAGATATGAATGAATTCATGTAGTGTTGTAAAACTGCATTGTAATAAAATGTGCTGCAATCTTAAGACGCTCCTTAGCCCGACTTTAGTGGGAAGAGAGATCCCTCAGAGCAGGTTTGTACTCAGTCATGTTTGATGGACCTTATGATTGTGGTGGTTGGTTTAGGCCTAAGGGCCAACTGGGCAAACCAAACCTTCATGCAAGTTGTATCAACCATTTTGCTCTTTTGTTGGGTTAAAGTTTTTTTAAAAGAGCGTTTATTTTCCCCCCCTTTACATTATTTCAGAATGTTCAATGATTGCTTTAATCAAATGTTATGTTTTCACTAATTGTTTTAAATTTGTCTACATGGCACTTGGAGGTACTGGCTTCTAATGCGTTGAGTATATTGCATAGCTACGAAGGTCTCAGGGTGACAGAAGCTACAGTCCTAAAACCAAGATTTCTCTTCTCCCTGTAGCTATGCCATGGGGGACTGGCTGAGGCCCTGTCTCAGTGTAGCCCTGTTTCAGCCTGAGGCAAGTCTCACCATTTTCTGTCTTCTCATTCATAACCAGGGGCCCTCACAGCTTACATGCTGTTGGATCTCAACATCCCCAAACTTGCAGCAAGTTTGGTGAAGGCCCTTGTGTGTGTTATTGCGTGTAGGCACCATTTTCCGCCAGCATGTTAGCCGATGTCAAATTAAACTTTTCTTGCTATGCCATTGTGTGTTATTGAACTTGTGTCCATTTCAAAAAAGGTGTTTTCATCAATAGCTCTTCAAGTTAAACACTTTTGTAGATATTAGCTAGGACTGTATTTAAGTTATTTCTCAAAACATCTGTCAGATAATTATGTTGGATTCCCACATAACAGCACTACATCAGCAGCTTGACGTCTATAGCCAGAAAGTCATTTAATGTGTTTTGGGAGGCATTTCCTTGGAAAATTAGACCCTATACCTCTTGTCAATTGGTTTTGCCACTTAATCCTGTCTGTTTTATCAGCTTTCCCCACTTGGTCATTTGCATTTAACTACTTAGATGAAGGGGGATTCCTGCCAGTCACAGGTTAGTTACAGCTGTAAGTACCACTGCTTTCTGCACACATCATTTGAAGAACAACATGTGAGGACATCATGTGAGGAATTTCTTGACAATATTTCAGAAGTAACCTGCAGCCCATTTCAAAAACACTTTATACTGTAATGGTAACTCCATTATTCAGTAGTTTATATTACCTTTACAGCTAAACTGAACTGGTAAGTAAATTCATAGCTCCATCAAAAGACATTTCAAGCAAGACACTATGAAACTCCATTTTGTCTCATTCCTGTATATCATTACAAGGATTATGGCTTCCTCAATGTGTCAAAATGACATACCTGGTTATCATGAATGAGCTCCCGACCAATGCTGTAGAACTTCACGTTTAACTCCTATGAAAAGACTTAACATGAATGTTGACATGCTGTATTCTTTTACTTACCAGTAGGATTAACATGTTAATAACTGGGAGACGGTTCCTAATGGGAAGTGATTGGAGGTAAAACAATTTTCCCCTTTAAGTAACAAGGGAGGATTGGCTCCGCTGCATGGTTACATGTAATTAGGACACCCTTCTTATTCTGGAATTATTTGTGATGTTCTGCCCTATTAAGTCTGAATAAACCATTTCCAACACCAGTCATGTTTCTTTTTTTTAATAAATTCAAAGTTATCATTTGATTTTTTTTTCTTTTGAAGATTAGTTAGCGGTGTAGGCATAATATAGCAAAACTGAAGATTAATCAAATTGTCTAGCTGCACAAAAGATGAAAAATGCTGTTTTTATTGTTGCATATTCACACCAAGTGCTATACAACATGAGCAAGTCAATTTGCTATAGACTATTTGAACAAGCTATAGCTTCTGATTTTCTTTCAGTGCAATAGTCATATGCTGCAATAATTTAAGAGTATTGAATAGGTTTATACTTTAGTATAAAAGTTAACTCTTGTAATTTCTATTTGATGCGCTACATCAGCAATATTAAAAAAGTGTCCTTTCCTCAATAAGAAATGACGAAACAATCAGGAAAAATAAGCTTAACGCAGCATAGCTCAGTGGGTAGAGCAGTCGTCTGGCAATCAGACGGTTGCAGGATTGATCCCCGGTCTTGCATACAGCATGTCAAGGTGTCCTTGAGCAAGACACTTAACCACCAACTGCTTTCCGCACCAACTGCTCCTATACAATAGGTTGGGTCAAAAATGCAGAGAAATCCAAATTCCCCCTTGCTGGACTGATAAGGGAATCATTATAATCTGCAGGAGTTGAAGTGAACCTTTTATTTGTTGAATTATGCAGTTTTAGTCAGAACAAAGCTAATTTTGTACAATGTGAATTTATGTCCAAAACATGAATTTACAAATGCTAAAAGTCTGCAAACTGTCCAACCTGAGCTGTCCTTCCAATATACTTGTCCTTCACTCCCAATCCAAATCCTCAATATTTTCAACTCTGCCTCCTTCCTTTGTCTGATATCTCATAACTATATAACATAGCCGGTCTTTCTACCATCTTGTAAGGCTTTCACTGGTACCCCCCATCACAAATCACCCTGCACACTATTCCAATTTCACTGTTAGAGAAAGTTAATTTTCATAACACCCTTCATTTCAGCAAACTAGTTCCTGCATTCTCATCAGCTCCGTCCAGTCGGTTGAGCATCCCAAAATGGCCACCAAGCTGATTTTATTCCAAATCAGTTGTTAATCCAGCCGTTAATTTGGATCAGGGATATCACCCCACACAGTAGTATGAAGTGTTATCAGGATTACAACTTAACATACAGAGGTTATTTGCCTCTCATCCTAATTAAATGAGGAAGTGTCACTTTAGAGACACCCCTCAAGAAAAAGCCAAATGAAAATCAGATTAAAATATTACTGTTTATTGTTCACAGCCAAGTAGATGGTCTACTTTTGTGGGACTATCATCACTGGTCCAAGACTCGCAGTGCCATGGATCATGGTATCTAGAGGAATCAGATTAACGGCTTAAACTTTCTGCACACAGGGCAATAGGCTTCTGCCAAGGATCACCTACACAACCATCAAGACATCATCAAAGAAAATTAAGCCCAAGATTCGGTCTTATGCTGTTAATTGAACATACCTTTCGAGACAAGACGCCCGAGACTGGTCTTGCGGTTCCTTTTGGGAGAGCCTTCATTACAAATAGTCTCACAACACTGACACACATCATGATTCCCAGCCACACTACTCCACCTAGGAGGGGAAGAACGGAAAGTTACCAGAGAGGCTCATAGCACACAGCATACACGTAGTTTAACAGACTGACCTTGAATTTGTGTAGTTGCAGGCCTTGTTAAATGGACTGCTCTGCTTTTCAGTAGCAGTTAGCTGGCAGGTAATAAAAATCTGGGGGGGGGGGGGGGGGGAT